>DWNR01003227.1:0-12014 GCA_018250455.1 Polygonus leo | reverse complement strand
CCCGGCCAGGTTTTAGGCCATAAAAATTCAACCCCTAAATGGAGGGGTAGCGGGCAGAGCCGCGGGCACAGCTAGTACATAATAATATTATACGCGAAAACATGTCAGTAAGTGGCACTTATGAGTTCAGGTTATACAAAAACATTGTTTTGGACTCCATTGTACAAAAGCCTTATGAATGTTGGATGTTTATATATAAAAGCGTTGTTTTAAAGCGAATCGGATTTTTTAAAATTGATAAAATTAATTACATGATATGTACCATAGTAATAAATACCATACTGAAATACAGGTTAATAATCAACTAAAGTATGTGTAAATGACGCCAAGTATGTCGTCACAAGCTAGTGACGTCATATGTGGGAATAATAATCTATACAAATAAATAAAATTGAAGTGTCTGTTTGTAATATAAAAATAACTGCTTTTAGTAAATGCCTATGTGTGTACATGGTACATATAACAAAATAACATTTTTTACAATTTTTGTTTGTCTGTCTGTTTGTTCCGGCTAATCTTTGGAACGGCTGGACCTATTTTGACGGGACTTTCACTGGCAGATAGCTGATGAAATAAGGAGTATCTTAGGCTTCTTTAATATAATATAATATGAACGCGGACTTCATTTCACGCGGGTGGAGCCGCGGGCACAGCTAGTTTGTAATAAAACGTATAAAGGTTGTAGTTTGTTTTGAAATATTACGCCAATTTTATTATATACAAATTTGATAGAATTCTTGTGACTTACGTCTAAGGAGTGAAATTGTATACTTAGGAATTTATATACTATAAAATTATGGTTGAAAAATCTAAAAAAAACGCTTTTTTATCGAATTATTGCATTGTCATCGGTCCTTGAGACGTGTGCATTCAAGTTGATCAGACTTCTAGAAACTGGTGAAAATTAAAGTCAAAGATTCCGTTACATAGGTACATACATATCTATGTATGTATGAAATGGAATCTTTGAGCTTAATGTATCTGCATAATTGTTAAAAATAATTACAGTACAATCTTGTGTATTTTATTTTATATATGTTATGTATTGTAGACTTTAGTAATCATCAAATCTCCGTGATCGAATCGTACCTGAGGTTTAACACAGTGTCATAACTACCCCTATGGATTAAACTGTTCGCCTCGTATGTAAGTTTAGCCGACAACCACGCTTACAAAACCGAAACACAATAATTGCATCACGGAGGATTATGAGGGTAGGTACTAAAAATGCTTTCAGTGACGCCCTTATCTTTAATGGCCTCATCGTGGCCTATGACAGCCCACAATACCTTTCCAGGTAGTAAAACTCGCAATTCTCGCGGGGTACCGCTCTCTCATAAACCTTCGTAAGGAATTTTTGTCTTACGGTTTTCGAGAAGCTTGGTTGCCGGTTATTCTAGTACACCAGGCGAACATATCAGTCCTAAAGGGTAGCACGCATCTGTGGTCAACTTTAGGTACGATTTCATCATACCTACTTGAGGAAAGTTTATTAAGGTCAATGGGCGACATTGATTCGTACTGAAGATTAACCTCACATGCATTGCTACCCCTGAGGACTAATGATCGCTTCGTGCGTAAGTTTAGGCACCTCGCCACTCCAAACCGAAACACAAAAATTGTTGGAGGATTGTGAGGGTGGCGGTGGTACGTTCCCGGTCGAACAACACGACCACTACCACCTGGTAAATCGTTTACTCTTCTACTACCGCATCTCTCACAATCCTTTGTGATGCAATTCTTGCCTATCGGTTAAAATAGCCGTGGTTGCCAGCATACTTACAAACTAGGCAAACATAAATTCCTCAGGGGTAGCCATGCATCTATGGTACTCGTATAGGAGGCGAACATATCAGTGCTCAGGGGTAACAACGCATCTTTTTACAGAGTCATCCACAGTCGTACTTGGGTTTGATTTAATAATTATATCCATCAGCGACAACGGCTGCATGCTTACTTTCTACATTTATACGATAAAAAATACCTTTGTATTTTAAACCAAAACATTGGTGGTAAAATGTATTCGTTCAATCAATATTGTTATCCGCTAAGTGGTTTAGCGGTTGCGCCGCAATTTCAAAATGTTATTCCACTCGTGGACCTGTCCAATGCCGCTCTGGACGTGTTTGTTGTGTGACGTGTTTTGTTTAACTTGTTTGTTAGGTGACATGTTGTGTTAGACTTGTTTACACAAAATACATTTAAATTGTTAAGTTAAGAAAATATGTGAAAGTTTTTGTAGTATTTTTGGTCAAATTACATAAATAATTTAAAAATTTTAAAGTTATGATTAACGAATAAAACAAACTTATTTTATTGCCCTAAAAAGAAGAACTTTGAATTAAGTGGAACCAATCAATTTAGTACATGTCTTATACAATTTATTAAATGATATACAAGCTTGCCGTTACCTGGGTAACAACTGTGCAACAACGCATCTGTTGACCACAGATGCGTTGCTACCCTTGAGGACTAAAATGTTCGCCTCGCGTTTAAGTGTAGCCGGCAACCACGCCGCTCCAAACCGAAACACAAGAATTGCTTCACGGAGGTTTATGAGGGTGGCGGTGGTACCTCCGCGGTCAAATTAAACGAGTTCTACCAATTTTGACACCATACCTCTCCAATATTTAACGTTTATAAGGGTACCTCCCCGGTCAAACTACATGAGTTTTACCTGCTGTCAATGTTATGTTTTTTATTTACCGAGCAATTTCTCTATGATTTATACCTATTTGTTATAATAATAGCCCCTGATTTTAGATTTATTAAGTACATTGAACTATCTGAAGAAAAAGTGATCAAAAACCCAGCTTATCTACTACCTACCAAGTATTAGTAATTACTATCTACTGTAAAAACAATCCCTCACATTTACTTTTGCTATTGTATTTATGTAAAATAAATAAATATACAAAATAAATTATTCCACTCACAACTGATATTTACCTTTTATTATTTTTAAGCCACATTAAAGCAAACAACGAAAGCCAAATCGGATACTGGTCGGTGACCACGGCCACTGCATTACGGATAAAAAAGCAACAAGGCGGATAAAACCGGATAATTCTGCTAAAACCGGTTAACGAGAGTTATGTAGTTGTAAAGTTACATAATATAGAAATTAAAAGATATACAAAATGCATACCAAATTTAGTACCAATCGGATACTGCTCGGTGACTGCGACTACTGCATTACGGTATAAAAAAAGCAACAAAGCGGTTAACATTAGTTTTAAAAACGTATTTTTTTAGTTTTTTCATGTAAAATTTATTTTTTACTTTTTTTTAAATTTGGTTTATTACATTTAATTCCTTCTTTATCGATTGTAAGTCCAAAGCAGTGCTTATGGAGTACTATGTTGTGCTGAGCCGAGTGCTACAAGCAGAGAGTCCAAAACCGTCTCTCCGTCTTTGTTACTCTCATGCAGAGGATTCCTAAAGAAATTTATTAATCCTGACGATCCTAATCAAAATAATGGAAATATTTTATCGAATTATTACATTGTCATTGACCCTTGAAACGTGTGCAAAGTTTTAAGTTGATCAGACGTCTAGAAACTACATACATACATGCCAAGCTAATAAAAGCGTGTTAGTAATTGCCTCTGATTTTAGATTAATTAAGCATATTGATTGAACTATCAGAAAAAAGGTGATCAAAAACCCAGCTTAACTAGTACGTACCAAGTTTTAGTAATTACTCTCTACTGTAAAAACAATCCCTTGCATTTACTTTGGCTATCGTATTTATGTAAAATAAATACATATAAAAAAATAAATTATTCCACTCACAACTGATATTTACCTTTTATTATTTTTAAGCCACATTAAAACTAACAACGAAAGCCAAATCGGATATGAGTCGGTGACCGCGACCACTGCATTACGGATAAAAAGGAACAAAGTGGATAAAACCGGATAATTCTACTAAAACCGGTTAACGAAAGTTACGTAGTTATAAAGTTAGATAATATAGAAATTAAAAAATATAAAAAAGTACCAATATACATTCCGTCGTTCAGCTGTTGTTTATAACCATTTTGTGTTTCGATTTAAAATGTGTATAGACCACTTGTTTTCCATGGCAAGCATCTCAGGCTAGCAACTTTTATGATTTACTAGCTTTTGCTCGCGACATCGTCCGCGTAGAAGTCGAAAACGGATGAAGGGTAGAATTTATAAAAATCCTTTCTTAGAGCTCACTTAGATCATGAAAGGAACCCCTGTACCAAATTTGAAGTTTCTAGGTGCAGTAGTTTCGGCTGTGCGTTGATATGTCAGTCAGTTAATCAGTTTTGCTTTTTATTTATGTATATAGATTGTAGTTTTCATTTGGTCCAAAAATTAAATGGAAAGTATGAATTTTAGATTTGTACCATATTAAATGAAAATCTGGAATACAGAAGAACCCAGTGGTTAGTCAGGTAGTTAGTAATGTTAGTAATGTAATGAGGAATATTCTCATTTTCCCTTATTATTTATTATTTTATTTCATTTATTAGCTCTAAATTGATCATGCTTTCCAAATAAGCCCACTCCAAACAAATATTAACCGTTTATATTTATTTAATCTGTGACAACAGTTCAAAAACAACATCAGCACGTGCCACAAAACAGCAAACAATGAAAGCCAAACCGGACAGTGGTCGGTGACCGCCACCACTGCATTACGGTGTTTAAAAACGCGACAACGCGGATAAAACCAGTTGGAACCGGATAGTTCTACTATAACCGATGAACGAGAATTGTGTTCTTATATAATTACATTTAATATATTATATTTTATATAATTTGTTTTAGTTGTTTGTCATAAGAAGATTGGAAACAATTATGCAATCCTTTTTTTTACCTCCGTAACGCCAATTTCCGTCGCGTGGTAGTTTTTTAAGTAATATGTGTTTCGGTCCATAAGGTATGCAGAATACTGAGACTTATATTTTCTTACCAAGCAATTCTAACGATTCTACGCAAACTGTAGCAGTTCTACGATGAATTATAGTTTTTATTTATTACAAAAATAGTCTATAAAAACTTAGACTACTAGTTTAGTTTGTAGCTTTACTTTTTTACTTAGCCAGTAATATTAATATTCCTCATTTTCGACGAAAGCCAAATCGGATAGTGGTCGGTGACCGCGACCACTGCATTACGGTGTTTAAAAACGCGACAAAGCGGATAAAACCGGTTGAAACCGGCTAGTTCCGGCTAATACTAATGAATGAGAGTTGTGTCGTTATAAACCTATATAGTATACATTTTTTTTGTTTATAGTATAACTAAAGGTAGCAAATTTAATTGTAGTTGGGAATGATTACTGATGTGGCTGGGCGGCAGTGACCACTTACCATCAGGTGGACTGCATGCTCGTTTGTTACCTTTATACTAAAAAAAATTGTACCATAAAACAAAACTGTTTTCTGAATATAAGACTCGGTTGTCGAGCTTCAGACATTCAATTTGCTTTATATTATTAGCGGGCACAGCTAGTAGTGATTCTGAAATAAAAGTAGCCTAAGTTACTCTTTATTTCATCAGCTATCTGCCAGTGAAAGTCCCGTCAAAATCGGTCCAGCCGTTCCAGAGATTAGTCGGAACAAATAGACAGACAAAAAAATGTAAAAAATGTTATTTTGGTATATGTACTTTTATGTATTTTTATATTACACACTCCAATTTTATTTATAGAAGAATATTATTTCTTAGAATGGAATTAATTAAGTATGTTTCTTTTGTAGATATTTTTAAATTAACGGTATAAAAATGTGTGGGAGATTCCTTTCGCCTTTGATACTTTTATTTTAAAATATTCTATACCTCTCTTAAAATGCAAGTAGCTATGTTATAATTAGTTACAAGTAAACGTTATTTATTATAGAGCTAATTTAGACAGATATGTTTCAAATTAGATTCTGTGCTAGGATATATTTTTTATTTGCAAGTCTCGTTTACTTGATTTGGTATTATTTTATAATTCACCATGTACAATATAGCTGCTCAACGCACTATGGAGAGAGGTCGGTATATCGCTATGAGACATGATTCGAAATGATGAATTCTATAGACGAACCAGGCTTTCTGACTCAGCTCTCAAAATTAGCAAGCTGAAGTGGCAATGGACACATCGGAGGACCGATAGCCGATGGGGAAGAAAGGTCCTCGAGTGGCGACCGCGTGCAGGCAAAAGGAGCACAGGTCGCCCCCCGACCAGATGGACTGACGAGTTGAAGAAGACGGTGGGAGACTGCTGGATTCAGAGGGCACGCGACCGGTTGGTGTAACGCCTTTTAGGGGAGGCTTATGTCCAGCAGTGGACCTCAAAAGGCTGAAGGATGGAATGATTCTTTACCTTAAGGAGGACACTATATCAATTCTTACATATTATTCTTATTCGCATTCTCATTAAAATTATTTTAGTTATTGTTTTAAAACCTTTAATTACACATTTTATTGTAAATTTTGTGACATAAATGCAAATATCGTATTTTCGGCAACTTCACAATAATAAAAACGAACTCTTACAACCATTTTACCTGAAAATAAGCTTTTTTCTTTGAAACGACATTGTTTCACTAATAAAAAAGTTCGAAAATTAAAAAAAACATTGGTAAAAAAATACAGTCCTACTCCCGGTCTACCCGGCCGAAAAGACCGCATCACATAAATCAGGCCACTTTTCTGCTCCCGCGTGCTCTAATATATTCACAATTGGATAGCGATAAATTTGAACCAAATTAACACTCCGATATCTGATGAGATTTATTAGCCTCTAAAAGCTTATCGGGCGATTTGCTGCGTTCCTCTTTGATTCTTCTTTCTTTTATTATTTTTTGGCTTTTTCTTCCTTTTATTTTAAATTTTGAAATCGGATCTCGGCCTTAGAAACTGTGTTTTTAAGTCATGTCTAGTTGATTTTAGATTTTGTGTTTGCCACGTTGTTTGATTAAGAGAGGTATAATGATGCCGTAACCAATTTCACAAAAGTGATGGTCGTATTCAAAACAAAAATGATGGTCACTTGAGTCACAGTCGTGACGTTGACGTTTTTTATCGCATTAAGGTCTCGACACACTCGATAGTAAGTGGTCAATGCCACCCATAGACATTTGCAATCAGTACATAAGCATGATTGAGTCGTACTTAATTTTGACTAAATACATTGCTATCCCTGAGACATTCAATCTCATTTGTTACAGTACCACTCTCTGCCTTTTCAAAGCGACTGCGTCACCAACAGAGAAATAATTTTACCTCATCAAGAACTCATCAATGATTCGCATTTCTTTAAAGCAGTCCCACTCCCTACCTACCCGAAAAGACCGCATTACATAAATCAGGCCACTTTTCTGCTCCCGCGTGCTCTAATATATTCACAATTGGATAGCGATTTTGAACTAAATTAACACTCCGATATCTGATGAGATTTAGTAGGCTTTTATTCTCTTTTCTTTCTTTTTTATCTTTTATTAAAACTACTACTTCTCGGTATTTTGACTTTCTTTGATTGTCTTTTGGTTCCTATTAAACTTCAATGGGAGATATGTTGCTTTCACTTTATTAATAATTTTGAGTAGATTCTACAAATTCATTTGAAACTTACACAAACATAATTATTATGTGCAAATTCACCAAATGAAAGTACCTATCGGGTTTGTTTGATTGTATTTTCACCTGATGTTTAATCAAATGCATTCTAACTTTTAGCATGTTTGCCTTTAAGATGTATATTTACTTTTGCCGAACAGTTTTGAAACAGCACCACTTTTGAAACAGATGAAAATACTAACAAACAGTATATTAATATGCGCTTCAATATCTGATGAGATTTACCAGGCTTAAAAAGCATAGAGGGCAATTTGCAGCATTTTTCACATCGTATATCAATAAAAATACTAAACTGTAGCGGGACGCCTAGCAGATGTGAAACATCCAAACGAATATTTTAACATGTTGGTTTGATTTCACTCACGCATTTATATATTTCAACCAAAAAATAAGGCAGATGGGCCAGCTGATGGTAAGTGATCACCGTCGCCCATGGACATTTGCAACACCAGAAGAATCGCCAATGCGTCGCTGGCTTTGAAAGAGAGCTCTTTTCGCACCTTCCGAAGCTCATTCCACATCTTACACGTGCGTAATAAAAAGGAACGCGTAAACCGAACTGTTAAGAATGGTCGCGAATCTAATTGATGTGGATGGAAATTAGTGTGGATGGAATTACTAATGTTCATGGGCGGCAGTGACCACTTACCACCAGATGGACTCCATGCTCGTTTGCTACCTTTAAACCATAAAAAAATCTAGTTATCACACGTGCACTTAGCACACGTTGTGTGATGCATATATCAGTGTTACCATTATCATATAAAATGATATACGAATATTATTACATTATACTTACATACATATGCGGAACTACAAATTGAAATTGAAACCAAACAAACGCTTCGATCAATTAAACAAAATCACTGCGTTACATCAATCAGTCGGAAAGATTTAATTTGAGCGGGAAAATGACACAGCGTTCAATTTTGTTGTTTTTTCATTTTTTCGTGCGAAACGTTTCATTGTTTTCCTATTATTACAATGTACGGAAACTTCAATGCAGTGTATTCACGCATATTATTTAAAATTTTACTACATTATTATATTGATAGTATTTTGGATTAAGTTTACCTTTTCGTGACATTACTACTCATTAAGTAGATTTATGTTTGTATCTGAGCGGACAATTTTCATTCCTTTTTTAGTTTTCTTTCTTTCTTTTATTATCTACTGGCTTTTATTAAAACTTAAACGGGAAATATCTTTAAACTTTGAACTTCGTTCGTTACGGATGAGTTGAAGTATATCGTACGTAATAACATAGTGGAATGGAATCGTTACCAAAGAGTTGAAGTAGTACGTATAAGATACACATATTTATCTCTCACATTATATTTTAATATAAAAAAAACTGAGTTGCAGTAGATCACCGGGTAGATGTCAAACATCCAAATAAATACTTTGAACTACATACTAACATAGTTATCACGGGTGCACCTAACACACTCTGACATACGAATAACACTAATACCACTATCATTCTAACACAATTTTTTTTTATTATATCTAAACCTAGCGATAAGGCAGACGGGCTACCTGATGGTCGTCACCGTCACCATCGCCTATGGACATTGCAGCACCAGAAGGACCGCCAATGCATCGCCGGCTTTGAAGGAGAGCTCTTTTCGCGCCTTTTTTGAAGAACTCCATGTCATAGCGCATCGGGAATACCTCGGGAGGAAGCTCATTCCACATCTTCCACGTACGAGGTAAAAAGGAGCCTGAAAAACGAACTGTTGAGTACCGCCACGAGTCCAGATTAGTCCAATTAGTAAATATTAATTAATATATGAATATTCTTACTACAATATCGCCGCGGAACTAAAATTGAAATTGCAACCAAACAAACGCTTCGATCAATTAAACAAAATCACTGCGTTACATCAATCAGTCGGAAAGATTCAATTTGAGCGGGAAAATGACACAGCGTTCAATTTTGTTGTTTTTTCATTTTTTCGTGTGAAATGTTCCATTATTTTCCTTTTATGACAAAGTGTAGTACTTCAATGCATATTAATGAAGATTTTTACTACATATTGACCGGGGTAGTGCCACCGCCACACTAATAATCCTCCGAGAAGCAATTCTTGTGTTTCGGATTGGAGAGGTTGGCTGCCGACTAAACTTAAACACGAGGCGACCATCTCAGTCCACAAGAGTAGCAAAGTATTTGTGATAAAACTTAGATATTAGCTAGATTCAATCGTACTTGGGAATGATTACTAATCATCAGGTGCACTGCATGCCTTTGTACGAGAAAAAAAAACATATATTGATTACTATCTGAATTAAGCTTATCTTTATTCTGAATTAAGCTATTATTTATCTAAATTAACTCAAGGCTCTGAATTAAGCATGTCTTATCCCATCTTAAAGGTTAAGGTGGACGGGGAGGAAAATTACGAGGAAAAAATCTTTTTTTTCAAGGAAAAATAGTTATAATTGAACTAAACTTCGGATTTCCGGAATCAAACTTCGGGAAATTAGAGGGTCTACGCTGTAACCTTGTCACCGAAGTTTCGATTTTTTAAATTGAGAATATGACATTAGGATCCGATGAAACAAATGTCAAGTTTCATTTTTGGACAGGTTCTTATCGTATAAGGGTAGCAAACGAGCATGCAGTCCACCTTGGTAAATGGTCGCTGCTGTCCATAAACTTACTGTTACCAAGTGCCACCTGCCATTTAAACCAAGTGTCATTACCAAGTGCCAACTTACTATTACTGTTACCAGGTACCACCGGCACCCTCATAATCCTCTTCATCCTCTCCATACCGAAACACAATAATTGCTTCACGGAGGATTATGAGGATGGCGGCGGTACCCCCGGTCGAACTAAATGAGTTCTACCACCTGGTAAGGTAGTCCTAAAATTGACACTATGTATAAAATTACACTCAAATCTCTCGGTACGGTACCTTCCATGTGATTCCGACTCGCACTTGGACAGTTATCGACAGTTAAGTCTAAATAATTTAATTCTTTTCATTTCGTCTGTTAGTTAATACATTTTTGAAATAAACACTTCAATAGCAACGATGGGCAGGGTAAACTTTCGTGGAATCGCGTCATCAACATAATTTAATTTTAATTTAAATATATTAAATTTCAAATTATAATACTACAATTCTAAGTTACAAGTTGTCATTGCTATCGGCAGTCCCTGTGACTGCCAATTTAATTTAATACTTAACATAAGCAAATTCGTTCCAACCGGGCATATATAAAATTTTTATTATATTTTCGCTTCCATAATATAAAATTTGTTAAACTTCAGGCATAAAGTTTAAAACAAGGCGTATCTGGCTGAAATGTTATAGATACTACATTTCTTACTGGGGCGGCGAAATTACAAATTCCGTTAAACTTTCGTTGGACCTAGATAGTTTTAGTTGAACCGCAGGGTAAGGCTCGTTCTACATTAGCATTATGGTATTTAGGGTATTTATATATATTAAAAGTAAACGCCAACGCGTAAGTTTGACAGGTGGTAGAACTCTTGTTCAACCGGGGAGGTAACGCCACCCTCGTAATCCTCTGTGAAGCAATTTATTGGGTTTCGGTTTGGAGAGGCGTGGTTGCCGACTATACTTATAAACGAGGGGAACATCGTAGTCCTCACGGGTAACGCATTTGTGGTCAACTGTGGGTCAATCGTACTTGGGGATGACTACTTATGTCCATGGGCGGCAGTGATCACTTACCATCAGGTGGACTGCATACTCGTTTGCTACATTTAAGATGTTCGCCTCGTGAATAAGTATAGCCGAAAACAATACCTCTTCGAAACGAAACGGTAGAATTGCTACACGGACGATTGTGAGGACGGCGGCGGTACCTCCCCGGTCGAACTACGCAAGTTCTACCTCGTGAAAATCATTTAAAAATTTTGAATAGCTTTTTAAAAACTTCTTCATGTTTTCTCGAAAGTGACAAGACCTTAAGCGCACCTAAATCAAAATTTCGCATATCTTATCCAATTTGAAGATTTAAAATTCATATCTATTCATTAAAGTTAAAGTTCGCCGCGTTGTCAGTTTGTCGCCACGTCGTGTTTGACTTTTGAGTTTAAGAAATTAATACCATAAAGTTGGAAGTCTGTCTGTGTACTTAGTATTTGTAATGCTGAGACGTTTTCAATTCTTATTAAAGTCTAAAAGTTTTAAAAGTGTAGTTTTAGCCTACACTTTTAAAACTTTTTATGTTAAGTTAGCAAACGAGAATGCAGTCCACCTGATGGTTAGTGGTTACTGCCACCCACATATAATACGACTAACTAGGATTGACCTTAGGTTGACCACAAATGCGCTACTATCCTTGAGGACTAATTCAAATTCAAATTCAAATTCAAATTCAAAAGTTTTTATTCATTATAAGGTATATAGATACACTTAATGAACGTC
>DWNR01003226.1:0-12014 GCA_018250455.1 Polygonus leo | reverse complement strand
CGGGGTAGGCAGAGAGTATCAAGTGCCAAATGGCACGGTTCTGACATACTTGCCTAGCTTCTTCCACTTTCATAACTATCCTCGTACAAACACGCCGATTTCGGAGACTCAAATTTTCAAATGTCCAAAAGTAAGATAATCAATAAAATAAGTAAAAAGAGAAATGAAGAAGGAAAATGTACATGTATTTCTGCGATAAGCGGTTCCAAATTATCTCCGCAACTTGACCCACTGCCTTAGAAACATCAATTTGTTGCTCTAAGCAGTCTTCTTTGCCGAATCCTCTCTGAATTATGTCAAGAATAATATGCTTATTTAGAAAGTCCTTATATAAGCCAAGTATCGTCATCGCCAAGGATCGTACATGTTTGCTAAGGGGTTTTATGGGATGGATTATGATTTTTAAAAATTATACTCCCAAGGTCTTCAACAAACTTTTAATGATCCCTCCGAAGTACGAAAGCGCATGAAAGTTACTCATTAGTGAACACCGATTCAACTACAGACCACGTCTGATGTCGCTTCATGTTTTTATCCGATACAATCTACAAAAGCCACGGGGATACATTTAGGTATTAACAGTCTATGAGTAAAATGAATTTGTAGTTTTACTTTAAATTCGAGATATATACTGTTGTTAAACATCATTAAAATTCCAACCTCCTTTATATCTTGAATGCAATTTGAAGCAACTTTACAAAATATAGCAGCATTTAATTTAAAAACTTAATAGCTATTTGTCTGCGAATAAAATTGCAGTAAAGCAACTTTAAATTAAACTCAAAACCTGTCTCGTTTCCGTGGTACAAATGTAAGATCTCTTTCGTAGTTAGAAATGTATTCTTGCTCTTCTACAGGCTTTGTTATACTAGATGGAGCTGAAGAATTGTTGAATGAATTGTGATTTTTTATTGGATATATTTAATTATCTAAATTTCGTTGAGGCTCAATGATATATTGAAGACCTTAGAGGGTTGCAACTGTTTGCGAGAGACGATAAGAATAATGAATTGTAACAATTATGACCATTTGGAATTTGCTTTCTTATTTCGTCATAGATGTTTTAAAAGAAAAATAGTTCAACTTGAAGTCGATTCGACATGCACTGGTGCTCATAATAATTATGTTATTATAATTGTAAGAACTTATATTATTATACCAGAACTGAATTTAATTGAATGTATATCTAATACTCTAAGACATTGTCTCAAACCGCGTTATAAGGTGAACACATTTGCGGTATTGAATCAGATCTAAAGTCCCGCCATCATTAGAGTACGCACGTCATCAAACTATTTACATTAATTTAATTAACTAGCTGACCCGGCAAACGTTGTTCTTCCATATAAAATACAATAGTTTTCGGAGCCCACGAGAAAACTGACTTTTATAGGAAAACATTGAAATGACAGTGGTTCCAAAAATTGGTCGTACCAACTCAGAAACCTTCGTGGGAACCTGCACAACAACTTTGCTAAAGATCATCACATGATAAAATACATAGTTTACGATTCTATAAATGACATACAGATAAACATTAATTTCTATATATTAAGATTCAATCGCAAATTGAGACAAAATCATAGTTTATTATTGTAGTAAAATGTGTCATCACTGTAATTGTTATTGTATGAAGGTAACAAACGAAACTGATCATAAGTAATGACAGCCGCCTAGTGACGGCAGAAACCCGCCCTAGTTCGATTGTTCGAGGGTGAGAATAGATGCGCTAAGATAATATAATGCATTGTGTGTAAGTATAGCAGGTAACCAAGTTCTTCAAACGAAAAATAAACACAAGAATTACTTATGTAATATCGCTTACTCTTCGTCAATCAAACACCAGCATAAAAAGAGTAGCTGGATTTGGCTGAATCCGTGGAAATCTTGGTCGGTTTAACTTCACCAAGCAGAGTTTTTGCTTGCAATAACAAAGTATTCAAAGTTTGATTTGAGTATAAGTAAAATGCTCGTTGATTACTAACTTTTCTTGCTTCTTTTGTTGTTTTTTGTGAAGAAATGAAATGAATTTCTGAATCCTTCAGTGCCTATAAATGTGGAACTTTCTAGAAGAAGGTAGAAGGCAATTTTCTTTTGCTAACTATTATTATGAACCAAGTTTAAAATCTTGGAAGTTCTTATATTTATTTAATGTTTATTTTTTGTAGTTGCCAACACGTAGTGCTGGTAACCTGTATAGTAGATGTTAGATGTTTTGCACGTGCACTACTGCCACAAATACATATTTGCGCCGCGCAGCAGTTGTTTTTTAACAACTTGCGTTTCGGTCGGAAATGTATGATTGCTAAACACACTTATACATGTGCGCCCGTCTCAGTTTGCTATAGTGGCAACTTTGGTCAACTTGATGTGAGATTTCAATCTCGTCTAAGATTTGTCACATGTTGCGTCTGTTACTATTAGGTGGAGGGCGTCCTCGTTTACCACTTCTACATCATACAAAGGTATCATACATAGTATATATGGGCGCTGCCACAGTAGCGCCATCTATCGGTATGAATTGCTACAACTTATTTATTAGAACCAACGTGAAACTATTATAGTGTTTATAATAAATGTAGGGGTTTCAAGAGATCTTCACTTATTCCTTTACGGTATCTCGACTTGCGAACTCCCAGTAAGTCGGGGAATAGGTGCAGTGACTGTAAACATTTGGTACACAAGTCATGGCATCTGACGTTTTGATGCGCTCCAATGGTTTCGCACAGATGTTGCCGGTTGTCAGGTTGTGAGATTTCTAACTTGTTGTAAACGTTATGTTTAACAATGTTTTTTATGTGTGTACGTTTGTTTGAAATCTTTGTGTTGGTTGTGTGAGCTGTTTTGGTAAAGTAATATGGAATTTACGTAAAATAGGTTATTGTAGCTTTGGGAAATATTCCAACTTGTTTGTCGTTTTACCATTTCTAATAAAAGTAGACTTTGCAGTAGATGAGAATTTCTTTACTATCACTTCCTGATACACTTATTTTATTTTGTTCTTCTACACCTAAGAAACTAATTTATTTATTAAAGTCTCTATAATAATTGAAAGAATTTTGCTCCATCTTCACTAATTATTCCTTCACGGTATTTCAAGTTGAGAATTCCCTGTAAGTCGTGGAATAGGTGTAGTGAGTATAAACATTTGGTACACAAATCATGGCATCTGACGCTTTGACGCTCTCCAATGGTTTCGCACAGATGTTGCACGTTGTCAGATTGTGAGATTAACTATAGTTTCTTATTTGTATACGTTTGCTTGAAAATCTTTGTGTTTTCAGTTGTTTTATTGTGGTAAGGTTGTGTAAAATCTACGTAAAATAGATTTTGTGTAGCTTTTGCTAAATAGTTCACCTTATTTTTCGTTTTATCACTTCTTTGCTACTATCAATTTCTGATACACCTATTTTATTGTATTCTTTTACAACCCAGAAATTGTTTCATTTGTTCGCGCGTTTATATAATATCTGAAGACATTTTACAAAATTTCCACTTATTCCTTCATGATATCTCAAGTTGTACTCTCTGTAAGTCGGGGAATAGGTGCAGTGACTGTAAACATTTGGTACACAAATCATGGTATCTGACGCGTTGACGCGCTCCAATGGTTTCGCACAGATGTTGCACGTTGTCAGGTTGTGAGATTTCTATCTTGGGGTAAACGTTATGTTTAACAATGGTTTCTTATTTGTGTACGTTTGCTTGAAAATCTTTGTGTTTTGGGTTGAGTTGCTTTAGCAAGGTAATGTGGAATTTGCGTTACTAAAACTAGGTTTGGTATAGCATTTGTGGAATATTCCATCTTGTTTGACATTTTATCATACATCTTTGTGTTTTTTGTTGAGTTGTTTTGGTGAGGTAATGTGAAATTTATGTAGAATAGGTTTTGTGTAGCTTCTGTGGAATATTTTGCCTTGTTTGTCATTTTATCATTTCTTATGAAAGTAAGCTTAAAAAGTTATATTTGTTTAATACTCAGGTTCCCAGTAAAGTTATACGCTGAAGATTAATTAAAATAAAATGTTCCTTTTGAGTTATCATACGTAATGTGTTAATGACAAGATGTTAATTAGAAATAGTACTCCAGAAAAAAATAATCCGTAACATTATTTCTGATATATTTCTCTAATGTGAATATTAGGGTTTATTTGTTTTATAATAATATTTGTAATTAAGTTTAAGAAATATTACTTCTATAAAAAATGTGATTTATATAATGTGATATAACTTGCACACACACACATCTTCACGTCATTCTTCAAATCCCTAACGGGGTAGGCAGAGAGTATCGAGTGCCAAATGGCACGGTTTTGACATACTTGCCTAGAGTCTTCCACTTTCATAACTCTCCTCATACAAACACGCCGATTTCGGAGATTCTTGACAACTCCTTCAGACAGTACACGATCAATTTGATTAATGCGAATGTGGACGGATGTAGATACCGAGGGAGACCCAGACTGACATTTCATGATCAAATTGATCGTGATATAACTTTAATACAATAAATCTGTTTACTTCCAGATTTCTACGTTATTTTCAAACTGTGCTTCCTAGGTCATATAATAATATCGAATTGCTATCGGAACCACTTAAAGAAGTCAGTACTTACTCAAAGTTTGAAGCATTTCAGGTATGTGGAAGGAGGTCAAAATAACGTGAAATTTCCTAACAAACTAAGAAAGAAGTCGCATAAAAAGTTCTTGAAAGAGCTTCGTACCAAGCATTTTATGAAACGAGCTTGAGTCCCACTGTATGCGAGGATGAGAACTTTTGGCATTTTTACCACCGGTTGTGATTTTTTTTGCTTTTGTCACTAAACTAAAAAGTTAATTGTAGTACGGGATAGATTATGTCATGTTATGCTGCTAATTTATAAGTTTTTCATAAACATTTTCCTCTATCGATGAGCTATTATAAGATAGTATTTGACCCACGCAACTTCATTTGCATCCCATGAGAGAGTGGGTCAAATGTTCGCCGTTTTTACAACATTCTTCGTTGATACCCCGTTCCTTTTGGTCGTAGCGTGATGTTAAATAGCCTATAACCTTAAAGATTTTTTTTAATTCGAATCAGTAGTTCCAGAGTAAAGTGCGTTCAAACAAACAAACTCTACAATTTTATAATTTTAGTACAGATGCTGATTGTAATTATCGTGAAGAACTCAAAATACCTAAACAATCTGTTTGTTTTTCATAAACGGTCCCATCTAGTAGTTGTGTGGCAACAGATGTGCCACTTCGTAAGATAAACACTTCTCAGCCGATTATCTCAGAACGTGAATACCTAAATAAACAAATGCATTGACTTGACGCCGAGTTGCTTAGGCTACTTGCAGACGTAGCGTTTTCACTGTGGGTCTAATCGTGATTTGAATCCTTGTTTTTATCGTGTGAAGGTGCCAAAAGTATATGCAATGTACCTGGTATAAGTGGTGAGTCGTCATTGCCGTCCATGGACGTTAGTAATTAACCTCAAAAACGATTGAATCATACATTAAATCGAACACAGAACACACAATCCCCCGAAGACAAAGATGTTCGTCTCGCGTGTAGGTGTAGCCGCCACGACTTACGAAGGATTATGAGGGTGACAGCGGTATTTCCCCAATTGGCTTACACTTCTACCACCTGGTAAAGTAATTAATGAAAATATTATAATGTCTTTCTTTGAAATGCTAAAATATAACATACGCGGAATTTGTTACGGGTTTTTGAGCAGTCAGTTTAATTCGTCCATAATCGGGTTCTTATATCAGAACACATAAAATTACTTTTCTTTAATAATAAAAACATATTTTATGACCATCTTTATAAATTCCTACTTGCAGATTTAAAAATTAAGTCCTTGAAGATACGAGTAAAGATGAACGACGCGGTCTTAAATTTTTGAACTAAACAACATAAGCAGTAGTACAACGTTTGCGACGTGTATCGTGTAAGAAGCCTAACATACGCCTCATCGTCTGACGGCCTAAATTTAGTGGCGCTTCTGTATATGCCGTGCACGTGTTTTGATGATTGCCGCGATGACATTGCGGTTTTTATAATTTCCATGTTATTCTTAGCAAAACATTAAACGTAATGTACTGAACATTAAGTCTATGATATAATACAGCTGTTCTTATGTTCATATTTAAATTCCTAGCCGTTGAAAAGTAAAAAAAATAATCACAGTGGTATACTAAAAAATACTTAATGTATTATTGTAGGTACTGAATACTAGCAGGTGGTAGAACTCATGTAATTCGACCGGGGAGGTATCACCGCTACTCATAATGCTCCGTGAAGCAATTTGTTGTGTTTCGGTTTGGAGAGGCGTGGTAGCCGGCTATACTTAAATGCGAGGCGAACATTTTACTTACTACTTACTACTCCTCAAAGGTAGTCTGTGGTCAACCTTAAGTATAATTTAATCGTACTGGACTGCATGCTCGTTTGCTACCCTAAGACGATAAAAAAATACTAAATGTGTAATTGGAATTGTCTTATATAATTATTCTTATGTCACGAAACTTTACTTAAATGACTAGACCGGTTTTGATAGAATTTTGTTAGTTGGCAAGTCAATCATGATTTCAGTGTATAATAGAACTCGTAAATCGGTAAGTGGCGGTTTTATCAAGATCTAAATTAACCTTAACGAAGTATTATTTGTCATATATTATTATTAGCCAAGCCCCAATAGTAATGCTTATAAGAATACAATATGCCTGTATTTTGTAACTTGTCAACTCTTTTATAAGCGATAAAGAATAAGCTTCTAAGTGTCCTTACTCTCTCTTTCTCTCTCTCTCTCGCTCTCTCCCTCTCTGCTTCTTTCTTGATTTATTAACAGGCAAATACTTGGCAAGTATGCATTTCGCTAACATAACATAAATCAAAGAGACAAAACTCAGAGATAATTAGTAGATTAATCACAAATGTGTAACGCACATAACTTGGGTGGTTTATGTGAGCTTCCGCCCAGATTATTCTATATAATTTATAGGTAGGAACATTAGTTGCATCTAAATCTTGGACGAAGAAAGCTAACAGACTTGAATATGTATTAGTTTGTACTTATCAGAAGAGATAGTACCTCATGTCATTTAAAAAAACACGATAAATCTTTTTATACAATAAGAGAAGAATATTTATGTTTTTCATTCATGGTTTTGTTATAATCAATGTTTGTGATTAAAAGGTTATTTTTTATTGTGTAAAGGTAGCAAAAGAGCATGCAGTCCACCTGATGGTAAGTGGCCACTGCCGCCCATGAACATCAGTAATCATCCTCAAGAACGATAGACTCATACCTAAGTTTGATCAAAGATGCGTTGCTACCCCTGAAGGCTAATATGTTCGCCTCGCGTTTAGTATAGCCGGCAACCACGCCTCTCCATACCGAAACACAATAAATTGTTTCACGGAGGATTACGAGGGTGGCGGTGGTACCTCCCCGGTCGAACTACATGAGTTCTACCACGCGTTGACCTTTTTACCACGACTGAGATAATTGCTACCCCTGACAACTAACTAAAAAATTAATCGGTGTACTAATACTGTAAGGACGTTATTTGAGTGTTCTCCGCTAATTAAAATCAAACAGTGAAAATAAATGTACGAATGTTGTGTTGAGTTATATCGTTTTAATCAGGAGACATTACGCTACATATCTGTGCAAAAAAAATTGTGAAAAAGTGAAATAAATAAGTGTAATAAGTGTAAAATACGTAAAAAACAAGTTGGAATATTCCACTGCTAAGTACGTTATTCACTCGAAAACAAAAGAATGAACTTTGTACTCTGTAGCGGGGTTCGAGAAATGTTTTAACGATTAAGCTACGGAGAGTAACTGGTCACATATTTCGTACCATCAGATTATAATTCCTTGGTGTAGTGGACATGAACAGCCCGCTACATTCCTGAGCCGCGGGTTCGCTACTCCGATAAGTGACTTTTTTGTTTTTTTTTTTTCTTTTCAAAAGTTTTTTTTTTTTTTTTTTTTTAAATCTTCAGTGTGGGGTAGGATAAAAGAAAAAAAAAAAAAAAAAAGGGAAAAAAAAAAAAAAAAAAAAAAAAAAAAAAAAATACAGCATAACATAGTTTTCTACTATGGCTCCAACGTCAAAAACATGTTCCGGATGTCGTAATCCCCTACCGAAAAAAGAGTACATTATCTGTTCTCTGTGCAATCAAGGGTACGACTTACTTTGCGCCAATATTTCCTCGAAGAACTTTTACTTAATGGATCCGCAGCGAAAAAACGCATGGACGTGCTCTGAATGTATTGGTAAGCGCCCAAGAACAGATAATTCGAATACTCCTGTACGTGCGACTCTACAGCCAACCGATTCTGAAAACGTCATTCTAAACCCAAAGCGTGGAGATGACAGCAATATCACCATTCGAAACAAGAAAGCGCTTACAGACTATGGCACCGGTGACTCTTATGTTACTGAGGACAAGCTTCGCGCTATTATAAGACAAGATGTCACCCAGATCATCACTGACCTTGTCTCACAACATCTGACTTGCATAACCAGTCAAATATCTGGTTTCCAGGAATCACTTTTGTTCATTAGCAAACAATACGACGACCTTATTAAGTCAGTGAGTGAGAAAAATGCTATTATAAGTAAACTTGAATCAACGAATGAGAAGTTAACGTCGCAAGTGAAGTCACTGTCGGAAAGACTGGGTCAGGTAGAGCAGAACATGCGATCCAATAATCTAGAAATAAATGGAATACCGGAAAATCGATCGGAAAATTTAATAAAAACCATTGAGCAATTAGGAAATATAGTACAAAGTCCCCTTATTGAAAATGACATTTTACACGTTACACGCATAGCAAAACTTAATAAGGAAAGCGATCGCCCTCGGTCTGTTATAGTCAAATTACGTAGCCAACGTCGTCGAGATGAATTTCTGGCTGCAGTTACTAAATATAACAAAAATAATAAGAGCGACAAGCTGAATTCCGAACTTCTTGGCATCGGAGGACGACGAGTGCCAGTGTTTGTGGCAGAGCATTTAACACCTAACAATAAGAACCTGCATGCTGCAACGCGTAAAAAAGCCAAAGAAACGGGCTGCAAATTTGTGTGGATAAGGGACGGAAGAATATTCGCAAGAAAAGACGAACAAAGTCCAGCTATAGCTATCAAAGACATTGAATGTTTAAAACTATTAACTTAGATTGGGTATATAAATCATGAATTTGTGCTAATCTTACAAAATGGCTATCACTATATACTACCAGAATGTGCGTGGCATACGAACTAAGACTGAGAAAGTTCTGCAAAATATATTACTTAACAATTATAATATTATAGTATTTACAGAGACTTGGCTTAACTCCAATATAGGAAACAATGAATTCATAGATGCGCGGTATATGGTTTATCGTAAAGATAGGGAAATTTATAGGGAATCCAAAAAAGACGGAGGAGGTGTTATGATTGCTGTTGACAAAAAAATATATTCTTGTCTATTGTATAGCCCTTCGGATAGTGAGGAATATCTTTGGGTGACATTAGAAGCAAAAGTTAACTCCACTATTAAAAAAATTGCTCTTTGTGTATTGTATCTCCCTCCACCCGTCCGCTTGGAATCTCTAACTAAATTTCTTAATAAAGCTAACAATATCCTTGAGCAAACAGATCATACAGTAATCGTTGGTGATTTCAACTTAAGTAGTATAAATTGGTCTCACAGTCTTGGAGATGTCTTATATTATACACCCGCAAATTATAACTGTAAATTAGGTCACTCACTTATTGATTTTATATCTGTTAATAATTTGAAACAAATGAATGGAATAACTAACATAGATACTAAGATATTAGATTTAGTTCTAACAGATTGTAAGGGTGCTGAAGTTGTGGTACAAACAAACGCATTAAGCAAAATCGATCCTAAACACCCTCCCTTAATTATCTCCCTATCAGATTGCAAGCAGAATTTCCTTAAGCCCTCTTTGCGACCAAAATATAATTTTTTCAAAGCAGATTATCCAAAAATTTTGCAGTATTTAAATAGGATTAACTGGAAATCCAAACTAACGGGAGCTAAAAATGTCAATGATATGACAACTATATTTTATAAATTTCTAAGGGAAGCAGTAGAATTATATACCCCAAAATCATTTTCCAAAAACACTAAGTTCCCACCGTGGTTTAGTAATTCATTAATTAGAATGCTCGCCGAAAAAAATAAATTAAGGTTAAAATTCCGCAAATACAATAATCCACGCGATAAGTTAGAATTTGAGCTATTGAGAGAACGAAGCCATAAACTACAAGCTCACTGTCTAAAAACTTACAAGGTAAGGATCGAGGCTAACATATCGAAAAATCCTAAAGCTTTCTGGCGTTATGTCAAAGACAGACGAAATGGGGAATCAAGTATTCCATCGGAAATGTACTTGGACCAGCAGGTTGCTAAATCTGGCCAGGAAATTGCAGGTCTTTTCGCGGAAAACTTTTCTTCAGTATTTGAAAGAACCAAACTTTCTAATACTATCAATACTACACACTCATCACACGGCTTATGTCGGATTACGATAAGCGAGCATGATGTTATACGTGCATTAAAAAAGTTAGATGTTTTTAAAGGCTCTGGCCCTGATGAAATTCCACCGATATTTTTGAAGCGATGTAGTACTAGCCTTGCCTTACCTCTTTCTTTAATTTTTAACAGATCCTTAACAGATGGCGTCTTTCCCGATGAGTGGAAACAAGCAAAGATTGTCCCAGTCTTTAAAAAGGGTGACATCCACGACATCAAAAATTACCGTCCTATATCTATCTTGTCCACTCTTTCCAAGCTCTTCGAAGCTCTAGTATATCCACATATTACACGCCACTTAGATAGGTTCATATCGGAACGCCAACATGGTTTCAAAAAAGGTCGTTCTGTTCAGACAAATTTGGTATCACTAGTATCCTATCTCTCCCGCCAAATTGACAAAGGGCTCCAAGTGGACGCCATATACACCGACTTTTCCAGCGCTTTCGACAAAGTAAACCATTCACTCTTGCTAATAAAGCTTAATAAATTATACGGAATAGAACATTCTCTGTTGAATTGGTTTAATTCATACTTGTCAAAAAGACTCTTAGTAGTAGTTGTTAATGGATTTAAATCCCATACGTACATAGCTGAGTCGGGGGTGCCACAGGGATCCCATTTGGGCCCAGTCTTGTTTTCAGCTTTTATCAATGATATTACGTCAAGAGTAAAAACTTGTGAATACTCACTATTTGCGGACGACCTAAAGATATATAAGGAAATAAAAACCAAATCTGATGCTCAATTGATTCAAAACGATCTTGATAGCATCAATGCCTGGTGCAAGGATAATGGTATGCACATGAATTCAAAAAAATGTTTTCATATTAAATATACACGTAAACACAGAATTCTTGACTCTTGCTATCTTCTGAATGGTGATCGTTTGTCAGAGGTGTCTGAAATTCGTGATCTCGGCATAACACTAGATAAAAACCTCAAATTCACAACGCACATTGACGGTATAATTAAAAAATCTTTAAGAATGCTAGGCTTCATAAAAAGAAACACTAAAGGATTTCTGTCTCATCACACAAAAATAATTCTTTATAATGCTTTAGTACGAAGCCATCTAGAATTCGCTTCAGTAGTCTGGAATCCTCAATATGCAACTCACTCACATCGTATCGAAAGAATTCAAAGATCGTTCACAAGGCACTTAGCATATTATTCCACTGGTATTTCACATAGAGCATCATATGACATACGGCTAAAACATTTTAATCTTGATTCTTTACAAAACCGCCGCGTAATCGCCGATATAATCTTCTTAAAAAAAATAGTGACAGGCACTTTGGACACCGGTGATCTGTTATGTGACCTACGGTTAACTATCCCACGTAGATATCCTCGCAATGCTATAACCAAACCATTTTATGTACCTAAGTGCAGAACTAATGTTCTCAAACATTCCCCTCTTCTTCGTCTATGCGCACAGTATAACAATTTGTG
>DWNR01003225.1:0-12015 GCA_018250455.1 Polygonus leo | reverse complement strand
GAAGCCGGGGGGTAGACTCCAAATAAAAAAAAAAAAAAAAAAAAAAAAAAAAAAAAACAAAAAAAAAAAAAACAAAAAACATAAGCTGAACTGGTTTTATCTATTTCAGACGTATTACGTGCTAAATATCGGGGACAAGTATACATCCATCCAAAGGGTGCCTACAGTACCTATAACTAAGGTTTCGCTGCCTGTCTGTCTGTCGTAGTTTTGTATCACTAGACACGTAATTCTTGAAAATTTTGCGAGCCTAACAACATGGCCGCTCTAACAACAAATTACTACTGTTTTCGTTCATATACATAATATTAAATTAAATGACAGTAAATTAAGAAAATATTTAGCTGTGAGTTATCTACAGGCATATCAGTAATTGTAATTTAATAATGTAAATGTAATAATAATAAAGTCAATGTAATGAATTTTAAGATTATTAAATTTGATCAATTTGCATTTGTCCTGCGCGGGTGACGACGGCTAAGTGCTACTCATTCTGAGAGGAGACCCATGTCCAGTACAAAACTGGGTTGTGTTAATGAGCACTGTTTACAATTTAACCATCACCATCGATAACACTTTAACATCTTTAACACTTGATCCGGCCATTAACTTGGAATTGAGATATATATACAGGCGCGGTTCAAAATTCTTACTATGAAATTGCAAAACCTTTTAAAAATGGTCAATATACGAAGACTGAAAACCAGATATATGTAACTGTAGACGTTCAAAATATTATTACTCGTTTTGACAATAAAAATAGAAGATTTTAATTTCCTTTATAACGTCATTTAAATTATTATACTCAGTATTTTCGTCTAATGACCTCCCCTCCCCCCCCAATTTAAGTCTGCGACCGCGCCTGTATATATGTACGTATACAACTTCACATTCGAAATCAACTTAAGAATTTTCCTTTTGAGGATTGATGTATTGATCAATGTTCCGTGAATTACGTGCCTGGAAAGGCTTTTACTATTTCGACAAACACAGAGGTTTTCGCTAAGACACGGCTTTGTCTTCGGATTGTCCGTGTTTGAATTGATTCCTTTCATCTTTCCTGAATCTGTTTTTAAAGATATATTTTGTATTGTGTACAATATATTATATTATATAGTATGATTAGTTTTGTGTTGTGAGATTTGGAATTGCAATTTGTATGTTTAACGCAAATTTCATCACAGTTTTAAGCACATAGTAAAAAATATTTTAATTGTTTGAGAAAAACAAATAATTCAATATAATAAAGATAATAACGTAATAATACATAAATATTTTGTTGATAACTGATTATTAAAGAAAATAAATAATAACTAAGTAAAATGATTACTAAATTGGTCCTTCGTGTCAGATACAGATTTTAAAACCACTACATTATAAATGGATTGGGTTTAAACGTAATGAATACCTGCGGGATTCAATTATGATCCTATCGCAGTTACTAACATGCGACGGGTTATTTAAACATCGTTCATGTTATGACTACACGTTATACCTACCAACTTACTTAATTACTTTTAATATTACGTGATACGTAAAATGTGTAACTTCAAAAACCATATATTTAGTCTAAAAGTTCTTTAAAATCTAAGATAAAATATCTAAAATCTTAAACGTATAAACTTTAACTAACAATACTCTTTTCGTCTTTTCTTTGTTTGTATGTTTGTTTAACCGTCTTGTTAGGTTCAATTGTTTGTTTCTTCAGTTGTTTATTTGTTTGTTATTTTGTTTTATGGTCTGTTTATTTTTTATCGGATTGGTTTTTTGATCGTCTGCTTGCTTGTCTGTTTTTTATGTCCGTCTGTTTATTTAGTCGATTATCTGATTTCTATCGGTTAGTTGTATTGTATATTAATTTGATCGTCTGTTAATCTATCCGTCGTCTATCTTTTTTTTGTATAATCCATCTGTTTACTCACCTGTCAGCCCAAAATATCGTGTAATATTTATTTTTATTGTATTCATAATGCCCATATTCCATGTATCTGTCTGTCACCTAATCAAGTAGGATGTTTGGAATACCGGGGTATCTCTCGAGGTATAAATACTCACTTCCTGCTATGTATCAGTTTGTACATAAGGGGTTAGTGATTTCTTCTTTGCGATTTCTTAAATACTTTTAATATTACAAAAACCTGAGTATGTATTTAGTCTTATAGTATTTTATCTGTTAAATCTTAGCCCTACTTATAAACTTTGAGATTTAACAATATCCTTCTCGTTCGTTTGCCTGTCAGCTTGTTTGACTGTTTGGTTATCTGATTACCTGTTCAATTGTTTGTTTGCTCAGCTGTTTATTTCTTTGTTAGTTTGTTTAATGGTTTGTTTAATCGCCTGCTAGCTTATTTGACGGTTTTCTCCTATGTTTGTCTATTTGATTTTTGTCAGTCGATTTGTCCGTATATTACTTTAACCGTCTATACTGTCCATCATCTATCTTTTAGTCCTTTTATCATATAATTATAATTTTAATTTTATATCTAATGTCCATAATCCTTCTGTATTTCTTACACATGGTCAAGTATAAAGTAGTTCGGAGTGTCTTTTAAAGGTATACTTACTTCCTGCTATGTATCAGTTTATACATAAGCGGGTTGGTGAAGGTGGGGTCGTCGAGCTCGTTGTGTCCCCAGCGCCGGTAGCAGTTGTAGTCGATGAACACGTCCTTCCTGAACTGGCGTTGGTACTCGAAGGCTATGTTCGTTGCTTTTGCAACTAGCTGGAAGGAGGCCTTATGTTAGAGTGTTTGTGAGAATTATTAATTGTATACCTATTTATTCTTAAGCGGCATCGATGCATCTGATATTGTATGATTCTTATTGTAGGAAGTAATAAAACTCGTCTACGGGTTGATAATACCACTATACATGTTGCCGTCACGTAGCAGTTATTTACTTCCAAACAATATGTTTTTTGTACTTATTCTTCTACAAGAGTTTATTACATAGTCACTCTCGTAAAAGTATTATTGGTTATCCTTAAGTGACTGTATTAGTATATCAGTTCTGAAACGTATTTATAACTCACTAGCTGACCCGGCAAACGTTGTTCTGCCATATAAAATATTACTGAATTTCACGTAGGAATTAACTTTTTTCCCGCAGTACAAAGTGTTCTAAATGTTGACCAGGTTTAGTATCTATACACCAAAAAAAGTTTCATTCGTATCCGTCCAGTAGTTTCGGAGATTAGCCCGAACAAACAGATTTATTTTACTGTTTTATTATATGTATAGATTTGGGTATGGAGCCTCAGTAATCTCCAAATTATAATTTTTTTGCAGAAAAAAATG
Source organism: Polygonus leo (assembly GCA_018250455.1). Taxonomy (NCBI): domain Eukaryota; kingdom Metazoa; phylum Arthropoda; class Insecta; order Lepidoptera; family Hesperiidae; genus Polygonus; species Polygonus leo. The sequence goes on along the minus strand of DWNR01003225.1, from coordinate 8,720 downwards.
TTTAGCAGTTGTTTAGAAAGTTTGTTTGTTAAAAGTTTGTTTAGAAAATAGTTTTAGCAGAGAATTTTTTTAGCAGAGAGCAAGTTAATTTAAGCACACACACCAGAATTTTATACATATAAAATATGTAAATAGATTCGAAATTGAAGAGCCCAATAATAGCTGCGTTATGGAATTTATGCCGACCCTTACTTTCCATTACTTCCCCAAGTACGTAATCTTTACGGTCACATCCTCATATACTCGTATAGCGGCAATGTGAGATATTAACTTAATAAACTGTGACTCTTCCATATATGACGTCGAAATTCTGTCTCCATTATTAATAAATTGTAAGTTACTTTGTGTTCAGGGTTTTCGAGAGTACTAAGTAGACTGGAATATATTTTAACACTATATGAAAATAAAAGAAGAAAGTTCTATCCTCTAAAACTAGCAAATGTTGCAAATGAATAAACAAACAAACAAACAGACCACTTCGTCCGAGTAATGTACTGCTCTGTTTAGATCACGTGTACATCCCGGATACCTACCGGAAAAAGGACCAATTGGTATTTATACCAATAAAATATTTACTAAGTCCCAGTAAGTGACATTAAATGTGATTTTTTTTTCAAAATGTTTAACCTAATATCTGCGAAACTAACACATACAATCTTATCCATACTATTCCATTGCATACCATTGCATTTCATGGATAAGCTAGTGTTAAAATTAATGTAACCCTTCACCACCTATCGAACCACAACCCACACCTAATTCAGTAGAGCGCAGCTCCTCTGTAACCGGTGACAGCTCAATTCCACCCTCGCACCCTCGTCTGAGTAATGTACTGCTCTGTGCAGATCACGAGCTCATCCCGGGTACCTTTCGATTTTCCTGTTCCTTTGGTTAAGAAATCCCGAAGATTTTTATGGAAAAGTCTACTTGGTTGTTGGAAAATTCTCAAATTTTGTATTTTTTTCTTTTGTTTTAATTATTCGGATAAATTTGGAATTCATTACATAAAAGGAAATATGATTTCCATGTCTCCTTTTAAATTTTCTATTTATGAAAGAAAAAAAGACAAAAGGAGTTTTATTAAGGTTTAGTAACTAAAATTAAGTATTAATCTTAACCCCTTACACATGTATCCGGAACTAACTTTGCACACATTTATATGCACTATGTTTTCATCTTTAAGTTACATCTATAGCGATTTTTTTGTTCCTTATGAGAAAAACCTCTGATGACCGAATAGTAAAACAAGTAAAGTATGTTTACATGTTACATACAGACATCTGCATAGTATTAAAACAAATGTAACCCTCAACCACCTGTCCAATCACAAACCGCAACTAATTCACTAGAACCGCGGCTCCTCTGTAACCGGTGACAGCTCAATTCCACCCTCGCGTCTCACCCTTGCACCCTCGTCTGAGTAATGTACTGCTCTGTTCAGTTCACGAGTACATCCCGGATACCTTACTACTTTCTACTTCTGTGCTTTTGAAAAAGGACCAGTTGGAGATTGAAATCTTTTTGGAATCTTTTAAACTATTTTCCCTTTTTTTCAATTCATTCAGATTTATTGTGATTTATTAAAATAAGTGTAAAATACACGTGTGAAAATACGCCAGAGAGAAAAATATGGAAAAATAAAAACACAATTTTTTCTTCCATTAAATATTTTACTAAGTTATAGCAAGTAAAATCAAATGTTATTTTTTTCAAAAATATTAACCTCATACGCATGACTTCATAACTAATATCATTTACATTTTATGTGCACTGTACATCGTCTTTAAGATACCTTTAAACATTTTAAGGAAGAAACCCATTCTATTTAAATCCAATCTAATTCATGCTATTCCATTTCATGCCATTGTATTGAATGAATAAGCTAATGTTAAAATAAATGTAGCCTTTAACCACCTATCGAATCACAAACTACAACTAATTCAGTAGAATCGCGAATCCTCTGTAACCGGTGACAGCTCAATTCCACCCTCACGCCTCACCCTCACACCCTCGTCTGAGTAATGTACTACTCTGTTCAGATCACGAGTAAATACAGGATACTATATGATTTTCCTGTTCTTTTGGGTAAGAAATTAAGTGTATTTTCGTGGGAAAAAAAAATGGTTGGTGGATGATTGGCGAAAAAAAAATTTTGAAAAAATAAACAAAAACCGATTTTTTTTTCGCAACAACTGAGATTTTTATTAAGAACTTGAAATATTGATATTTTTACATATCTTAACCTCATATACATATCTCAGGAACTAATACTTAAACTGTATGTACATTTATGTGTACTGTGCATCTTTAAGGGCCGTATTAATAATTTGAACACAAGATTGAAATCAATCTTGAGTATAGCTTTAGGTCATTATAACGATGTAATCGTGCGTATCAGACATGATTTAATCGTACTAGGGAATGATTAAAATTTATTTCCATGGTCAAAGTACCGCAAAATATACTTTTACTTGATTTTGAAACATGTTATTTACGAATTATCTTTAATGTTAGTCATTAGACTCTATAATAACATAAAAGTATTATCATAACATGTATAATGTACCATATAACACGCACAAAAACCATGTTCCATTCTGCACCATGTATCCATTTATCCCCATTATAATAAGTTAGCTATTTCAGAAAGCGCTTCAGCACACGTTGGCTGGGGTCCAAAAGGACGGGGCAGGCCGTTTTGTCCAGATTAATTGTTGCTACTTTTGCCAAATGCACTCGAGGTTAAATTTATAGCCATTCCTGAACGTTTTTGCAATTGTTCTGCTGTCATTAATCGGTTTCGAGTGTGTGGTTTAGTAAAACATTTGTTATCGTAGAAGGAAATAGCTCTTTTCTCAAGACAAGGTGCTCCGGGAGTTCCAGGCTTAAAACGAACACATGTCAATTTTTAAAGCAATAATTATTTGAGAGTCTAATGTTTTAAATTACTTTGAAATCTAATATAAACTTGTTTGAAGATGGCAGATTCGATAGAAAACATCGTCGTTTTCGATAGAATACAAAGTACTGCCCATGTCTTTTTTATAATAGGTACTCCGCCGGAAAACGCATGTTTGATACCCAGGGATGTCTTAAATTTAAACACTAACTTCTCGACGTTTACGATTTGAGTTTTGAACTGTCTTCAATTTTTCACATTATTTGTTTTGATTCAAGGTATGCTTTTGTACAACTCAATAACAACTTTATGATACGGACCAAAATGTTTGAACGCCGACATCATATTATTTACCTTGAAATACATCAGTATGTTAGCTTTTTGTTCATTGCGCTTATTACACATGCCAAAATTATCATCCAATTCTGGTTTAGCTACGGACTCAAACGGAATATCAAAATTCACAGTATCGAGCTATAGGTTTATTACACTCTGGTTATTGCAATTCTGTTTTGGTATTTTCATTGATGTCTATGTCGATGACGTGTAGGGATTATTGTAGTATTGTATCACAGTAAGTATTGTTTCATAATGTTTTCGATATACATTATAATATCGGTTGATCAATTCTTACTACATTTCATGATGTATTGAAATAACTTTAAAATATGTTTATCACTGTCGTACTTTTATATCTAGCCTTTCCAACGCTACCTACCAAATGTGTATATTGGTATATTTACTCAAACATAACTTTACGAACTCCAAGTTTTAACTCTTATACGTTTGGTACTCTGCGCTTATTATACATGCCAAAATTATCATCCAATTTTGATTGAGCTACAAACTCAAACGGAATATTAAAATTAGTGCTATCTAGCAAGCTTGATTACGCTTTGATCACAATTCTGTTCCATGCTCCTGAAATGTTCATCTGAAGTTTTCTATTTATATTTAATATTAGCTGTGACCGCGGCTCCGCCCGCGTGGAATTCGGTCTGCGTTCATATTATATTATATAATTCTGAAATAAAACTAGCTTAAGTTACTCCTTATTTCAGTAGCTATCTATCAGTGAAAGTCCCGTCAAAATCGGCGCAGCCGTTCCAAAGATTGGCTGGAACAAACAGACAGACAAAAATTGTAAAAAATGTTATTTTGGTACATGTACCATGTGTACATACATAGGCATTTAGTAAAAAGCAGTTATTTTTATGTTACAATGCAGACAGTCAAATTTTATTAATTTGTATGGATATTTTTTTATTTGATTGGCTTCGACTTTTCTCTTCAGGTGTTATTTGGTATGCAATGGTAAATTAAATTTTCTAAGAGCTAGTAACTTAATATTTTAAATACAAATCATAACATCAGATTTTATTGATTTTATTGAATCGTGATGCAACAATTACAAGAATTTGCACTTGACTAGTTTTCGATAACTTATAAAAAACCCTCTTATAGTAAGAGGAACTCGGGCTTAACCTTCAAAAACCTTCGTGTGTTATAAGTTTACACCTAAAATACATGAATGGACATGTCTCCAGTCAAACTATGAGCTGCAGTTAATTCATTTTCAAGCTGTAAAATACAGGTATTGTTCAATTAAGCTGTTGGTTTACCATCAATTTTGGTTTAACTGTCAACTGGAATGGAATAGCAAATTAACCAAAACCATCGAACTGGCTTGATTGCGCTTTGACACTGTCATTATAATAATTTATTGTAATAATATAACCAAGCCAGCTCAATTTGGAGTTACTGCACACCATAGAATCAACAAAATATAGAAAGGTATTCCCAGAGCGTTGTAACATGGGGTTCTGCAAAACAGGTGCGGATAAACTTTTATTTAAAAGCGGCGATGCATTATTGACCGGTCTGGTGTTTCAAATGTCCATAGGCTATCGTAACCTGCTCCAAGTTCGGTAGAATCGTACCTGAGGTTGCACCACATATGCATTGCTACCCCTGAGGACTAAGATATTCGCTTCATGTTTAAGTATAAACGGCAACCACGACTCAGTTTCAGTAAATATAGTTAATAATTACGTACTACTACTGCATGTAGTAAATAATTATGTACTAGTTTCAGATACGCGCTTTTCTACACTTTTCGAAAAACAGAACCGTAGCATTTCTTCTCGATATTTTATTCTATACTCTATGGTTACTATATGACACTGATTTCATGAGAATCATTTGATAGTCGGTAACCGATAAATATAATATATGTTAACTTGTATTGGATTTTATAATATTATAAAGGGTAATAGTTTGTTATTTTTTTTTTCTAGTTTTATTTTGTGTATCGTTAAATGAGTGAGAACACTGCAGTTGAAATTACACAATTGAAGGTTCAGAAAGGAGAGATTTTAAGATTATATTTTCTTAATATTATCGGCGTGTTTGTATGAGGAGAATTATGAAAGTGGAAGAAGCTAGGCAAGTATGTCAGAACCGTTACATTTGGCACTCAAAACTCTCTGCCTACCCCGTTTGGGATTCGGCGTGAAGACGTATGTGTGTGTATAAAATCTTCCAAAAATTTTCCAGGCATCCCCCAATTATACAACCAAAGTACTAAGCACTAATAGTTGACAGAAAATGCATATTGTAGGGATGATAGAAATTGTAACAATTTCTCTGGTTGTTTTTCAGTAAATAACAAGATCTTAAAGCCTGCACACTGAAGAGATTGACTATTAAATAATTAATTATCTATTGATTTCCTTTTGTAAAATAATTCTTATATAAAAAACATTATGATAAAAAAACTATATTTGGTTTTGAAAGTTTCTGTAGACGAATAAATAGAAATACATTCTAATTCATCGATTGTCATTTTAGTGTTACCGTTACCACACTGTTTAATACACCATAAAAAACATATAGCACGTTATATATTTTTTTTAATAAAGTAATAAAGTCCGTAAGTCGTAAGAGCATGTAAAAGTCTACACAAGCGCACCTGCCCAACGTATAACAAAAATCTATTTTATTCTTGGAGAAAACATGTCCAGCAATGGTGTGATGACATTATCACAACATACATATGCTCAATAGGAAATGAACTTGAATTTATCTACGATATTCGATAGCATTCGATCGACAGCACTAAAACAAAATCAAAGCTTGCAAAAATATATTTTGTGAAAACGAACAAATCAAAAGTGGTATTAAAATAACACGGTGTGACTAAAATATTTAGCTGGCAATCCTTTGTTTCGACACAAATAAAAAGTTCAGCAAAAAATCGGAAATTGAATGAAAACGTCGGAACAACAATATCGACAAAACAGGAAAATGCACGAACATCCACAGTGATCCATGAAATATGGAACGAGATCAACCTATTTTCGTTTACGCCTACATTTTGCACTATTCCGGACACTATTTCTAGTGTATTTCTAGTTTTTTTTTTTTTTTGTATAAATCTCTTTATTTTTCGGGTTGCCTGGAAGAAAACTTTGAAAGCGATAAGGCCGCCTATTGTTTGTCACAATTTTTTTTACTCCTATGTATTGTGGTGTATAGACAATTAAGAGTTTATCTATCTATCAAAATAATTATGCATATAAAATGTATATAGTAATTAATTATCTACCTACTAGTTTCAGACACCTGCTTTTCTACACTTGACAAATAATAGTACCGTATAATTTCTATTCGATATTATACTCTATATTCTATGGTGATATGGTGATATGGTGATATGGTGATACATGATACTAATTTCATAAAAATCATTCGATATTCGGTAAGGCCGAATTCCATTTCATTCTCGGTGTAACCATACCCAGCATTGGAACAGCACTGCTTTATCAAATAGTTGAACGTAAATACAAATTCCATAACGATATTCGATACCATTTAATCGATAGCACTAAAACAAAATGAAATCTTACAAAAACAAAATATTTTGTGAAACGAACAAATCAAAAGCATTATAATAATAACACTGTGAATAAATTATTTAGCTGGCGATTCTTTGTTTCGACACAACTAAAAGTTCAGCAAAACATCGGAAATTGAATGAAAACGTCAGAACAACAATATCTAAAAAAAACAGGAAAATGAACGAACATCCACAGTGACCCATGAAATATGGATCGAGTTCAAGCTATTTTCGTTCGAGCCTATATTTTGCACTATTCCGAACACTGCTTCTACTGTATTTGCTATAAAGCTTTATTAATGTCGGGAGATGAGAGAATGAGGAGACAAAACGGATGACATTCACTTTCCCATATATTTAAAGCTATAGACTTCTTTAGACATAGTCCTACATGTTGCCCTCTTTAACTAAAATAATCTATCTGTCTGCTCCATTTACTTTCCTAAGACATCCACGGAAAATAGCTTCCGTCAAGCGAGCAACCTGATCATAATTTCTTTTTATGTATTTTGATCGCAATATTTTCCTATAGTGAAAACATTTGTTAAATATAAATAATAAAAACTATGAGACAAGAAAAACAAAATAAAAATATTGGGGTCAAACTAAAACAAAATACAGAACACACTATTCGTAAAACCAAAAAAAACATGTTTGGAACTGGAATAGAAATTGCATTTTATCCCAAAATACAAACGTTCCATTCAATTTCTTTTATATAGTATACGACTAAATATATTGGTAACGAAATATTCTCTTTGTGAATACATACGAATACATTTTTAAAAATACTAACTGATACAACGTAAAACGAATCCGTAACACCCACTTCAAAACGCTTTTATTACCAACGATAACGTCATTTTATGTTTTGTGGAAAACGACGAATGAGTCCTAAATATGGCCGTTAAATGAAAAGCAATTTTCCCGTTTATTACGTTTTGTTGGAAATATTATTGTACTGTGTCAATTAAACGGCTCATATTACTATGTCGAACACTAGTTCAACAATAGCAACAGTTCACAATACATATAAATATATAACTAAGTCGTTATCAGGTTTGTCATTCATGCTGTTATGGCTAATTCAGAACAACGCATTAAATTAAAATGTCAACGTATAAAATTAGATAGCCTGCATGCCCTTAACACTTCAAATAAAAACAAAACAAAAACAAAAGAAAATCGTAAGTATTAGGTGTCCCCAAACCGTTATTCGCGATAAACTGCTCCGCACACCAACAAAACACTTTAATATCCAAAAAAACCTAATATATAAATATTGCTATACCGACAAGGTCTTAATTATGTTGTATATGTAATTAACATAATTGTGCAATAACTAATTTCATTTCATTTCATTTCATAATATAAAAAAACTGTTATATAACGGACAAATTAATGTGAAACTTACTACATTTTATATCTGTTCCCATTGCATAAATAAGAGGAACTCACCTTAAAATTGTTACCATGATATATATAATATACAGAGAAATAGAGTAAAATCAGGTAAGAAATTTAAATAAAGGATATAAAGAAATTTTGAGCAGATTACCTAAAGACAGAATAAGACTGACAGATTATTTTGTACATAGAGAGCATTGCTGAGACTTCTACAGATGTAGTCCTCCTAAGTCTGTAGAAGTCTACAGCTTTAAATGTATAGGAAAGTGGAGAAATACTATCTATAACATCCCTTATGTTCTTCTCTTGATATTTATAAAGTTTGATGGACGGTATGACATTTCTATAATATTTTTTATATTTTGTTTATATTTTTCTATTATATTATTAACTAGCTGTGCCCGCGGCTCCGCCCGCTACCCCTCCTTTTAGGGGTTGGATTTTTATGGCCTAAAACACGGCCGGAGATCGTCTCGACAGATTAGTCAAGTTGGCATCAAAATCCGTTAAGCCGTT
>DWNR01003224.1:0-12015 GCA_018250455.1 Polygonus leo | reverse complement strand
AGAAGCTAGGCAAGTATGTCAGAACCGTGCCATTTGGCACTCGATACTCTCTGCCTACCCCGTAAGGGATTTGGCGTCAAGATGTGTGTGTGTATGTGTGTGTGTTAACAGTTTTTGTTTGAAATCTGTAACGTGTAGATACCTCCGAACTCATGTACAACAGTTTAGGCTTTAAACTGACTTTATATGTCAGTTTGAAAAGGTAATATTGGGATTTAAAAATCAAATAACTTATAGCGTGCGTTCCGTATCCCTGAGTATAATTAGAACCAAAGCAGTAATGGAAACGCATTTAACAAGCCCATATTTGGTAGGATTACGTCCGGAAGACCTTCCGTCTCCAAATTGGGATCATCTGAATAGTATATTACATCGTGGTCATTGCAATGTCGACAATTTTATTTAGGTAGGTACATGTGCCTATCTACCTTGAGATCATCGAAGAAATGTTAAATTAGATTACAAGTCTACGGCCAGTAACGGGCCTAAATAAAAGAAGGTACCATTAGGATTTCCTAATCATCATCATTCATTCAATGAATAAAAGATGGTAGAACTCGTTTAGTTCGACCGGGGACCGCCACCACCGCCACCACCACCACCATGATCCTCCGTGAAACAATTATTGTGTTTCGGTTTGGAGAGGCGTGGTTGCCGGCAGCAAAGCATCTGTGATCAAACTTAAGTATGATTTAATTGTACTTGGGGATTATTACTGATGTCCATGGGTGACAGTGAACAATCAGGTGGACTGCTCGGCTGCATGCTCGTTTGCTACTTTTGTACGATAATAAAATCTACCGTTATTTAGCTTATTGTTAATGGATAAAGTTTGTCTACTAGCATCAGTTTTTGCTCTATTGAACAGTGTTGTAAAATGTTAGGTACAAACATAATATGATATTGCTAGAAGTGTTCGCATAACTTTGTACGCAGTACAAAAGGGCAGCTAAATATCTAAGTTCGAATAAGAAACTAGTCATCAAGAGATACAACAGAGGTAATTTAAACATGATAACACTTGCAGTCATTTAAAGTAGTAATTATTGCTTAATTACGTCTACGTTTAGCGAATATGTATATTGTATATCCAAAAGTCAATGGAATTATATTGTATACTAGTTAGATGTACTGGGTTTACTTGGAATATGGTTTTTCGGATGAAATGTGTTTTTTGATCAATCAATGTTCAAAAATCAATGTTAATAAAATATTGATTTTTGAACATTGTATTTTTCTTTTGTTATAGTCGCCGTATAAGTCGGACTTTTTTATTCTATTAACATTTGTAATCAATGACAAGTAATTATAATTGAATATCCCAGTGGAATAAGATTTTTGCATAGTGTGTAAGTACAGAAGGTACCCACAACCCACCCAAAACAGAAGAATTGCTTCACGGAGGATTATGAGGATAGCGGTCTAACTACACGAGTTGTACCATGTGTCCTAAAATATATTTATACACTAGCTGTACCCTGCGCACGTTGCTACGCCATCAACTTAAATAAACTGTCGAAAATTGGTCGTACCAACTCAGAAACCTTCCTGGGCTCATGCACAACAACTTTGCTAAAGATACGAAACGATCAAATGCATCGTTTACGATTCTATAATATACACACAAAAATTCATTTTTATATATTAAGATTGATGATCACGTTGATTAACAAAACTAGTAACAAACACATTCCGCATTCTATTGTTTAACTAGTTAGCCCAGGTAAATTTCGTCCTGCCATTTCAAAAAACCTAGACAACTCCACATATCGACTTCAAAAATATACTATTTCTTGTTTTGGAGCAAGTTCTACATTGCATGTGCAAAATTTCACACGTATCAATTTTTAGGATTAGCGTCGACGAACAACGTAACGTGAGATTTTTATATATTAAGATAATATTCAATTACATACTAGGATTACACAAATAGGCGCCCATTATCGGCTCACACACGATTAGCATCGGTTTCGAGGCCAGCCTGTATTTAATGAAGTCGTTAATGTACAATCTGTATGTCTATAACGTGTAAGATTTTAGTGCAAATTGAAACCTGTGATGTCCTACATCCCTGGTACCGAATTTATAATTATGTTTACAATAATTTAGTTACTTACAATCACATCAACGGTTTATTTTATGAATAATAGGGACTACATAATAGATATAATAAAAATCGTGCCTTCCGTCCACATTTAGTATACTTAAATCCGGTCTTTCAAGCTTGAAATTTACACACTCAACCTCCTTCCTACAATTCCGATTCGTGGTTTTACTGCAGATTAACAAAGGATATTGAAGTTGATGTACGCACTACTAATATTGGGAAATTGTATAAAAATTTGATTGTTTTATGAAATTTAAGTACCAAAGAGAAACAATTATAATGCACGTGATTTTAAATGATCACTGCTAGTTCGACGTCTCTCATCAAATGTAAAAAAGGTTTCAGTTAAATTTCCTTCTCAAATAGCCACCCCATCCATCCCCCATCCATCATGAGATTGTATTAATTATATTAAGTAGTGCCCCGATTATATGTGACTACCTCTTGCAATAGCTTAACTATTTCAATTCATGAAGTAGAAATACAGAAGTACGATACTGGTCATAAAACAAATGTAGTAAAAGGCGCGGTTAGTCAACGACGGCAGTTAATGACATTCGACGAAGACATTTGTCATGTCTAAACTATTGAAGAATTCGGTTAATACATAAAATGTGGTAAACGTATAGGTTTTGTAACAATATCGCCTATCAAAAGATCCGCCCACTCCGAAATAAGACATCAAATGCGAGCGAAACATTACACAATGGTATGATTTCTTACATTATTTTCGTCACCCTTAACCTTTGCAAGATGGAACCCACGCGATCCGTCCCGCCATTTGGCTATCCTCCAGTTCTTCATTCATGTTTTCTACAACTTCATTTACCTAGACTATTTTGGCAAACGTCAGCGGGACTCATAATAGAACTGTTTCAAAATAAAATTGATGACATTCCACGGAATTTTACTATGTAGCGTACATTTGACGTAGTTTTACGTATTTTGTTTTGGATCCACTGGACTCCTAAACCTGAAGGTGGTGTATATTATCATTGATTTTGTATAGATTATAAAAATTTAATAAGATTTTGTCTAGTCGCTTATGTCGCGGTACCGGAGTCTGATGGCGCGGACCAGTTTTAAGTGAAGACCACGAATCGACTGAGTTAGTGTACAATTTTCTTCGACTCGTTGGACCGAAACAGACGGTCGACAGAAAGACTGGATAAGGTCAGGAGGACCGAGTGTTGTGACATACATTGGGAGAGGTGCATGTTCAGCATTGGATCGGAATTTTTTTTTATTAAGTTTGATTATGAAGTTTCTTTTTTTATACCAAGAAATAGTCTTAATTTAAACCAGAACGATAGATAGAAGAAATAGTCTTATTTCGTATTTAGAACCAAGAAATTGTCTTAATTAAAATATTTATATCTATCTTTTTAATGAAAAAAGGAGGAGGTTCCTAACTCGTTTTCATGTTAATTGCTATATTTGGCTTAGTACTTGAAGTCTGATCAAGTTATTTCTTAACTAAGGTTCTACAAGTGACTGAAAGTCTCTCAGTCTTATTTTATTACTCTAAGCCTAAAATAGTGTCACACTTACCACACCATTTCCATTAGGCAAGCAGTCGAACATAAAATTACATTAAAATGATGCAATATTATCGAATTTATGGTTTCTGAATTGAATATGCATAGCACAAAAGTTTAATAAACCAAAACGTGACAAATTCATTACTTTACGATTTGTTTACATCTGAAGTTATGTCTTGGAAGTTGTTAGGATAAGGATATGAATGCAAATGCGATGCTTATCTAAAGTAGTAGATATATAAGAAATTAACGTTGTTTAAACACGCTTATCGCGTAATTAAAACTCTGCAGCGAAGAATATTCTGTAGTATCTCGTACAGGTGATGATAACGGATAGATTTATTTACTTTGAATTTCCTCTGTTAACCTTTAACCTTTCCAAAATTTTTCGACCCACGGATTAAAGATATGGCATAGGGCCAAGACTGCTGACGCAATCTGGGGTGTCCATTCATAAATTCGCTTTCTGTGTGTTTTATGTATAATATTTGTATTGATCTTTGGCAGCAGTACTGCATTGACTTATTGAGAACATTACGATTCTCCTAACATCTTAGCAACTTTACATCAGTGTACTTTTGGATGCTTGAAGCAACATATGGGGGAGTAATGTATGAAATCTTATTTGTACATTAATAACATAAGCCGATTTCTGTCCCTGTTATTATGGGTCGATAGCATATTGAAGAGCCGTAGATGTGATGAAAAATAAAGAGAATTCTTGATTGCAATTTACTAAATTGTTTCGATTTACAAAGAATTAATTTTAGAGAGTGGACAAAGTTACTGGCCGGTTAGAGACAGCGCAAATCTACTACGATATACGTTTTACCTTGTTTTTATAATAATAAAAAATGTTATAAATATATGTCAAAAATATGGTGTAGCATGTGCGAAGCCGCGGCTAGAAGCTAGTAGCACTTGAAAGTTCACTGCTGGTCATCTCATACGAGGGAAATTTGGCGTAGCTAACCTTTCGTCGATATGACTGATATACAATTTCGGTTCTCAAATAACTGATATTAGAATAACTTTGAAGGAATTCCCGACATATGAGCATGGAGCATCATTTGTTTTATAGTCGTCGTAGTCCATAACAAAATAAACGTCAAATAAAAATACAAAACAGTAATTTGTCCTTTAATTTTTATAATTACAATGTTATAATTTTCTCACAGATGACAGTAGCTGGTTGCTTTTTCATCACCGAATGTGTAATATTTACTTCTTAATTCACGAAAATGAGATACAAGTTGTAAGAAGGCTTATTTTTTAATAAATGTAAAGACCAAGCAGACTTAAGAAGACTTAATAATTATGGTAAGTTCAAAATATGTTTTGTAATGAAGTAAAAATAAATTTTAAACAGTCCTACTAGACGAGGCTAACGCTTTAAGTAATGAAAATTTAAAACAGAGCCGGCATTAAACGAACCGAGCAGACTCATCGGCTACGAATTCAATTTATGCCGTCGGTGACGGAAATTGTTTCGCCTGAAAATGTACCACTTTAAGGCTTGACTTTACATTTCATTGTTATGTAGGTCATCTGGCCAGTAAATATGTAGTAATTCGATTCGATTTAGAATATTTATGTAATAACGGGAATGTGTAAATGTAAAGAAAATACCAGATTGTTAAAATGTTAATTTTTACTTAAGTGTTTACTTAAGTTAAGTACAAGCTTAAGAAACCCTTAAGTATATATTTTTTTATTTTTACTTAAGTGTTTACTCAATTTGTTTATTTCATTTAAACAAAGCGTTCTACAGTTTTTGATTTACGGTTAGATATATATAAAAGTGATAACTAATAAGCAGGCATAAGGGGTACCTATCGTTCACTACGTATTGCTTAAAAATAATAAGTTTGCATTTACTCTGCAATAAAATTAATATATTGCTAAGGGAGCATCGATATAAATACCTAACTTATATCGATAACAGTGTATCGAACACAAGAAAATTGTTAAATCTTACAATTTTAGTGCATTATAAAGAAGTCTTCTTAGTTTTTCACAAGACACACTTTTATTATTATTCTAAAATGACGTATAAGACCGTATAAAATAATAAATAAAATCTTACTGCATCAATGTAAACTAAATTGCTAACGAAAAGAATACTCCGTTTAAAACTTTCTGTTCAGGAAACATTTAGAACGGATTGCATTAAAATTGAGGATGCAAACAAAGGGATAAAAATTTCAAAATCGAATCATACAAGCCATTAATTGGTTCTGCTGGAGCGACGCACCTGAAAATTGTTTGTGCTTTGTATTCTGTAAAGATGTGTGTACACTTTTAGCGAATATTGTATCGAAGAATTGTTGGGAATTTTTATGATAATCGTTTATACTGTAAATCTTAACGCATGCTCGTGTGCTATCTTGGTACACTAAAAAGCCTTACTGGATCAATGTAAAATAAATGAATAGGCGTCTTTACGAAATTTTCTTTAATATTTCGTTTGCGAATTTTCTCTACAGTAAACATCGAGAACGGATTGCATTAAAATTGAAGATGCAAACAAATTGATAAAAAATATAAAATCACCATTTGCTAGAGCTGCACCTGAAAATTGTTTTTGCTCTTAAGATGTGTATGCATTTTTTGCGAAATATTTATTTGAATAGGATTTAAAGTATACTATTTAAATAGGTAAAACACGTGTAGCGTGACTGGGGAGGGACCACGACCATCCTCTTAATCCTTGGTGAAGTAATTGTTGTATTTTGGCTATAGAGAGAGGTGGTTACCAGCTATACTCACACGAGGTAAATGCCTCAGGTAGCAAAACATCTGTAGTCAATCCAATCTACATCTATATCTGCATGCCAGGCTTATCCCGAACAGTTTGCGTGTCAGATCGTCACTATTGTGCCACGCGGGTGCACACTATCGATAGTATTATCACTGATCCAATTTTCTAGATATTCTAGAGTAACTCATGCAAAAACAGTTTACTTAGATTTAATCACATTTATATGGCTTCATGATTTATTTTGATTCATTGTGTGTGTACTACGCTTTACACAAGCAATTTCACAGTCGTAACTGCACTGTAAACATCGTTCTCCTGAATTCTTTTTAAATTTGCTTCTGCATCTGATAATGCTTTCACAATTTTTCATTTCATATTTTAATAATTCGGAATAATCCGGCTACTTTATTACTTACTTTACAGTATAATTGAGTTGAGTAGTTAAAATTGTAATATTTTATGTTATGTTTCTATAGTTATGCTATTAAGCTTTTTAATACTAACGAGTTAAAGCTTGAACAAAAGTTAGGTTTGGATGATCAAATTCAGATATGTACTTTGCGCTCAACGTATTTTTAAACAGTTTTATTTAGCTCACCCCGTTTGTTTATATAGATTATTAATTCAACGATTAGAGTTTTTAATGGATAAATAATAATGGATATACTTATTAAATAAAGAAAATTCAGAAATTATGAAAAAAATAACATTAAACCTTTGTGGTAAGTAATTTTGTGATAATCTGCGTGATATTTACATTAAAAATTGAATAAGGGTTTTAAAGAGAGTTTTAAAGTATACCAGTATTTATTAAACTACACAACAGATAATACTCGTTTGCTACATCTAAAAATAAACAAATACCGTAACTGTAAGTATATTTTCGTAGTAGCTAACGTACTCGCTTGTTTTTGTGTCGGAACACGAAAATATTTTCGCGTGAATTATGACCAGAAACTCCGTGTTAGTGTCGGTCGCTTTATCATCGTTCTGGTTATAGGTATTCTAACTTCTGGAACAGTTTGTAATCGCATTTTGTTTAGATTAGATTTGTCAGTAACTTAGATAGTAAAACTAACGTTCGTCCAGGGCCAAGCAATTGCCGTATCAATTTCCGCCGCGTAGCAATTATTTATTACTAATTTGCGTTATGTGTTGCTTAGTATGATTGCCGGTTATTGTGAATGGCATATTGGTTTTGCACTTCTGTAATATTAACATAATTGCTATTTCAAACAATAAAAGCATAAATGGCTCAAGATTAAATGATCTGATAGTTCTATATGAATCTTAGTTTCTAAGTCGTTCTGACTAGATTCGAGCTGCACTATGCCTAAGTAACTGATAAAAATGCTGTTTTAAATATAAAGATTCGTCGTGTATTCCTTATTATTCGTACACTGTGTTAGTAGCGTCTCGCACTGCGAATCCAGGTGGCATTGTGAGTATAAAAATATGTTAAAAATCAAACAAAAAATTAGATATTCGTGTCATCATGCCATGGCAGGCGATCTTTAAAGAGTTCTGCAAACATAACATACCATTACCATACATTTTTACACTATAAAAAAAATCTTAGAAATGGTATAAAATATATGAAATGTGAAAGTTTAATCTATTCGTTGACATTCTTGTAGACGGTAAGAGATTAACGAGATATCGATTAAAATTTTTATCGAATCTTATTAAGTATTATTATTAGATTAATGATCGTTTTATTACAGAACCGAAACCACATGCCATACGAAATATCTCGTATGATACACTTCGGACAAGGGTGACATATATTTAATGAGTTTACGGACATTTTTGCTTTTATTGCTAAAACCACAATGACTACAGTAATTGTAGTTGGACCAACACATAGTACCACAATTAACTACTTCAAATAACCATTTAATTGGTCGTCTAGCCCTTCCATTTAGCAACGCCATTCAAACATGCGCCAAGTTTTTGGTTGAATCATAACAATTATGGGAATTAAAACAAATAACATGAAGCTGTCGAAATAATTAATGGAGAAGATGACGACGCTTTGCCACTATTAGACTATTATCGTATTAAATAAGCATGCAGCCCAACTGATGGTAACTGGTCACTGCCGCCCATAGACATCAGTATCATCGACGTTGACGACAGATGTGTTGCAACCCTTCAGGATTAAGATGTTCGCCTCGCGTTTAAGTATAGCCGGCACCCACGCCTCTCCAAACCGAAACGCAATAAATTGCATCATGGAGGATTATAAGGGTGTCGATGGTACCTTCCCGGTCGAACTACATGAGTTCTATCACCTGGAAATTTGTATCAAATGTTCAAACAAAAAACTTCCCAACACTTTAATTATGGACACCGTTTAATTTGCTTCCAGATAAAGGGCCATCGTTAACGTCCAAAGCAAAGGTGTTTATACATTAAAGACACCGTCTAACTCTATCATGCAATCAGCCCCAACCAGTCCAACTTGATTGATTTCTGGTCCCAGCGTTAAATTTTGATGTCACCCATCAATCAACTTTAATTCTGTAGCATGACATGTTTGGCTCAGTGTTAGTACACAAATTGTTACGTGTGACCAAGATTCGGAATTTTGAAAAATGTTTGTTTTACATTAAGTGAAACAAGGTGTTACGTAAAATTTATTTTAGTCATTAATTTTAGCTTTCAATAGTTACACAGATTTCAATTTAATTGAACCGTTTAAATTCATTAGTATTTATAAAGTATAAAAGTTTGGTTATTTACGAGTGTAATTACCAACGGCGAGGAGTGATTGTCGCATTTGAAACATCGCAAACCAGTTTTTTTGGGCATTCTATTCCTGTCTAATTGTCGGGAAATTTTTACAATACCTCGAAAGTCTTTACGGTGATGAAGCAAGCGTCGCCTAACAGGCTCATGGTCATAGAATAAGAGAGATTTTGCCTCAATATCTGAGCTGTGGTGTTATGTCTGTTATGTATTAGTCTCTTTATGTTTTTTTATCATATAAGCGTAGCAAACGAACATACACTTTTTCACCCAGCTTACTAGGTATCCAAAAAGATTTAAGTAAAAACTTTTGTCTAACCATTAAACTGGGGTCCAATTTTATGCTAATATTCGATCTTAATATTATGGATTATTTTATGACGTTTTTGGCCTAAAAGCGTATGTGAATGTTGCATGCATTAATTATGTCACATTCATAGTATGCAATTGTTGGCAGAGATTATTATTAGTGAAGTCTCATATTTTCATACGCACACACACACACACACACACATCTTCACGCTAAATCCCTAACGGGGTAGGCAGAGAGTATCGAGTGCCAAATGGCACGGTTCTGACATCAAGTATGTTCTTAGCTTCTTCCACTCCTAGCTTCTTCCACTTTTATAACTCTCCTCATTCAAACACGTCGATTTCGGAGACTCTTGACTCCTCCTTCAGACAGCACACGATCAATTTGATCGTGAAAAGTGTGGGTCTCCCTCCGTATCTACATCCGTTTACATTCGCATTGTATATCTGTTTTGGTAAACTTTCATCCGTCATTCATTTCATATTTTCATGACGATGAAATTTAGTTTCAGAAATATTATTATCGACTAGCTGACCCGTGCAACTTCGTTTGCGTCATATAAGAGAGAGTGGGTCAAATTTTCGCCGTTTTTGCAACATTCATTAATACTTCACTCCTATTGCATTGCTGTAGCATGAAGTTCTATAGCCTTTAGCCTTCCTCAATAAATGGACTATTCAACACAAAAATAATTTTTCAATTCGACCCAGTATTTCCTGTGATTAGCGCGTTCAAACAAACATGCAAACAAACAAACTTTTCAGCTTTATATTATTAGTATGGATAAGAAAACTTGATTTACTGTTTTTAAAAGGCCATCTTTACATATATAAAACATATATTAAACCACGAAAACGCATACAAAACTTTTCTCAACTTGACATTGATGTACGTGAGAGTGGTAACGTGTATGGGCATTTTCTTATCTACCTTAGATTTTTTATCACTATCTAGCGTGATATCGATCAGATTATCATTTGAATTTTTTAATTGATTTCTTTATAGCGACGGTTTAGATAAGTTGAGGGGAAAGGCTGGTCGTTGGTTCCACTATTTAAAGATAACTTCGACATTGGGTCACTTCGTATGTGAAACTATGTACTCGTAGTAACCGTACGATTTTGTAAATATTCCAATAAAACTTAGAGGGATTTAATATATAATTTATTATTATATTGTAAGTCCCTCTAAGTTTCATAAATTTAACATAATTCTCAATTTGGCACTAAAGTTTAATTTTTTTTTAATTAATAATTGAATTGAGTTTAATTGATGAAATAAATGCGTGGCAGCAAAAGGAACAATGAATGACGTCAAGAAACTTCCCGGATATTACGGAACAGTAAGGTTAATCAAAAACTTTGTAGCTTCTTTGTTTTTCAAATATATAACAGTAAGGTCTTCATTGTCGGTTGTCAGTAAAACAAATTAAGTTAAGCCTTCTATATGCATAGGAAGTCTTTAGACGTTTTCATTGAACCGGAAATAAACAAACGAGCAGTAACGAATCAAGATTGCGAATAACTCGTTAATAACGAACAACATCCTATTATCAATCAAATAACTTACAATCGTTAATAATATGCTAATCAGAAAATACGGCCTTGCATAAAGAAAGTTTTTTGTCGAATAAACAAGATGTGAATCCGACGAAATAACTGTTCGTTGTCGAGGAAGTTACTGATCTAGTTTGACTACTCATTATTTTTTGTCGGAACGTTTTTGCAAGCTTGATAGTTGTATTTCAATTTTGTTCATGATGTCTAATGATGTTGGTATTAGTTTTTACGAGGTCTACATACGTTCGATTTCCGTACTATAAATATAGAC
This sequence comes from Polygonus leo, assembly GCA_018250455.1. NCBI lineage: Eukaryota > Metazoa > Arthropoda > Insecta > Lepidoptera > Hesperiidae > Polygonus > Polygonus leo. Next base: position 712 of record DWNR01003224.1, on the reverse strand, counting down.
CTTGGTTTGTATCCATAATGTTCCGGAATCGAAAACTGCAATTATGTTGTCATGTTCAATGATGATTGTTTGTAGGTGATATATTGTGTATTAACTTAGTTTCCGATAAACGGTTTTTATTTATGAAATGATTCGCATTCATCGTCCCGGTATAGCACGCAGAGGTTCCTAGCTTGAAATTAATGTCGCTCGAAATTAACGCGAATTTTAGAGATCTGTTCTTGTTGATGTGGATCCGTGTGTCCATGGCATCCACGACACGAGCAGGAGGAGTATGGGGGTTATAAATGTAGAAAGTGATGAGTAGCTCTCGTACAGTTCGACCCGTATCACCAGTTGATAAACGTTCGTAAAACAAATCTTGTATTTCGGATCAAGTGTGGTGATCTGTCAAACGATTAAACCCGAGACTAACACAAATAACATTTAATTCCCAATTGCGGTTCATTAACAAAGTAGAAGCAGCATGAACTGAACGAGCTGCTGCTTCTACTTTGAACATAGAGCGTTGAAGCCAAGAAAATAATATAGAGCAATTTATATATTATATCTATCTATCTATACATATAATAAAGCTAAAGAGTGTCGAAAGTCTGTACATGGAAGATATTCGAAAAATAGTTGCCTGGGGATACTTAGAATCGATAACAGAACATGTTTCAACAGTTTTTAGAATTTTTGTCTGTTTATCTGTTTGTCTGTTTATTTGACC
>DWNR01003223.1:0-12017 GCA_018250455.1 Polygonus leo | reverse complement strand
AAAAATTCTAAAAACTGTTGGAACGTGTTCTGTTATCGATTCTAAGTATCCCCAGCCAATTTTTTTTAATATCTTCCGTGTACAGAATTTTGACCCCCTTTAGCTTTATTATATGTATATAGATAAGTGGACTATTATTTTGTGACTTTACGAATACAATAAATTGGTAACAAATGAAATCGGTTTTCTTTTGTACACCCAATTCAAAAGTTAGACAATGTATTAACTTTTCTACATTTGCCATGTGGTAAAAATGGTGTCGTTCGACCAATAAAATGAATGAACGAAATGAAATGATTTATTTATTATGTTACGTCACAGATTACAACACAATTTTTCTATAAATTGTTGTTCTGTGTATTTTTGTTTTGTATTTGATCAAATATGTAAAGACGGCAAAGTTAATATTTTTCAATCGTTTGAAGTATGGCTTACTAAGTATATATATTTTTTCTTTATGTTAAACATACCTTATTTAATAAATTGAAGACGTCTGGGCTGTATCTCCAAGGAATTATACCATATTTCAACCATGAATATATCATGCATATCCATAGTTATACTGTTTATATCGTTTCGTGTTTATATCAGTTGACTTAATTTATTTTGCGGAGGATTTGTTCGAATTTTTAGTTATTTTTTCGATATGTAGTTTCCAATTTGTAATCGTTTATTAAATTACGTAACGTTTAACAAATATCATGTACACTGTTTTGAATATACTAGTCGGTATTTCATCATAAACACTAAGTCACTAGACTGAATGTTTTTTGAGTTATATTTTTAGCCTCTATGTATATGCTTTTGTTATATTTTCATTAATAATTTTCCACACAGTCCTACTTTTATTATTAGGTTTAATTATGCACTTTTATTGTAGGTACTGTTTACATGCATAAGATAAAGTATAGAGGTATTTTTACAGCATGTCACAATGTTTTTATGATATAAATTATAAAACAATCTCACGTTTAATTTCCGCTGCAACACACTTTTTGTAGGAGTTGTTTATTATTTGTTTAAATTTAATTCACTCGCCTCAACTAACTTGTGGTCTAGCTTAGTTGTGATACTATAATGATATACTCAATTATGATATTATAATGATAATAGATGAAATACCTTATTGTTATATGGAAATGTGTGTGCAGCTTCTTGATCCTGAAAACAAAAATGTTTATAAATATATATGCCAAAATCAATATGATCTTATAATATTATTCCGTGCCAAAAAACGGCCGATCGGGATTTAGTAGACCTGTTTTATGCGTATTTCTCGAATACCAACTAGTTGATGTTCGGAAGCATATTTTTAGAAGGAGTAGTAGTGAGTAGTTTTTTTTTAATAATTGGATACTAGCTTTTACCCGCGGTTTCTCATGCAACACTGCTACATGTTATATACTGACTCCTTAGCGGTGTATCAAGATAAAACCAAAAACACATTTTAAGTTAGTCTATAAGAAATACAACTGAAAACCACATTTAATGTCATGCTGTAATTTTGCCATGACGCGGAAGTCTGATGATGAATTAACCTATTACGGGATACGGGAAAGAGCAACAGCCGTGCAACAAATGGATAGAAGGAAGTTCACTAAGTACCTATGTTGGACACAGAACCGTAAAAAGATAAACTTATGGTATGTATGTACCATATATACGGTTTTTATTTTTCTTTGTAAATTTGCAGTTTTTGTAGCGTCTGCGGCATAGCCTTACACTGTGACACTTAATAAAAATAGTGTTGACTTTAAATTGCTTTGAGAATATGAATATGTATGTTCGTATTTTCAGAACACCCGTGCGAGTATTATGAAATTTAGGTTATCCAAATTGGATATGAGGCATTAATACCAATGTTAACTAAAATATTTTACTGGCGAAGAGATATGAACTTAAAGGGGTCAATCAGCATTGTTTAAAAAAAACATATTTACCTTTACGATCGTCACTAATGTCAGAAGGCTGTCGCTAGGTAAAGCTGCTAAGGCTTCTAATGTCTTCTCATTCACTAGATCCTCGGCAGCCTGAATTTCCTGTTAAAAATATGTTTAATTCCAATATTTAACACAGGCCTGTATGCTTGGCATTTAATATAATACTTATGAAAATATTGATTTATTTATGAGTATGTAGTATAATTAAAACCGCATATGGTATGACTACGATTATTTTCCTCATAATCTCAACTTCCTACAAGCAAAGATTATTGTAATTTACCTTTTAAATAACAAAGGAACATATTATCAGCATATATTTTATTAATATTACATAGAGTATAAATCATGATAAATTATTTACCGCATCCTCATACGAAATGGGCAGTGTTTCAGCAGCATCTCCTTGATCCTGATACAATAAAATGGAATAGTTCTTAATGAAAAATATAGTTAATTAACGAAAAAAGTATGATTGATCATATCAATATAAATTTTATTATTACCTATTACACAAACAATTTTATTCCATCATCATGCAAAGAATCATCATTATCAAGCATCATGCAAGAATAAAATTGTTTGTTCTACATTGATTTTTAATAAATAAAATTTGACCTTAAATTTGCTAATTACTTCGCATTTAACATTATTCGCACATAAAATTGATTTTGGTTGCAAAGGTTTTAATGTAACGTCTAATGTCACGTCTAAAATTTTATTTGAGGGAGATTGCAAATGTGTAAGGATAGCAAAAGAACATGTTGAGATAGTTCTGAGATCAGCTATATCAATTATAAAATCAATTAATTAATGAAAATAACTTAATTTATCGGGTCAAATTGTGAATCTTAAAAAAGTCATAAAAATCGACCCAGGCGTTTAATTACAAGGACACAACAAATTACAAATTATGTTAATATACATTATTAACATAATGTTCTTACCTGTCCTTCGAAATCCATTTCATCTATTACCTTGTTATATGCGAGGGCCGTCGCATTTGTTACAGGGACATCATGTATTGGATCATCCTGTTAAACATTTTCAAAAAGAATATGTGTTAATTTAGTTAAGTTTAACCAAGTTACACAGTTATTTACTGAATTCGGCTTAGGAGTTTTGGAGATCAGCATGTACAAACCACGTCTCGCAGGACTTTTTTATGCATTGTTCCTGAATGGGTTCAAAGTAGAATTCAAACGAACAAACTTCGTATGAATTCAAACAAAGCCAATGGCTTCGTATTACCAAAATCTTTGAAACGATTTCACATTAAAGCATAAATGAACGTGGAATGTATTTCATCGCTTCGAGGAAATGGGTTACGTAGACTTAACTCACCGAATATGCTTCACAGATTTTGCTAATTTGGATACAAGCCGAATTCATAAATTCGGAAATTTTGTAATCAATACCTCTACTAATTTTAGAGCTTAAACTTAATTAACATATAAAACTATTTTCTGTTGTAACAAAAATTTATAAAATTAGGTTTCTTCGTTGGACTTGAAAACTAAAAACCAATATATTGTGAAACGAGTCGACAGTGTAAATTATTTGTGCAAGTCAAAAGATTTAAAATTAATAAAAATGTTATGCTTCTTTCGTTGCTTGTTCACAATTTATTCGTTATAATTTAAAACAGATAAAGTTGTTTTAATTTCCCCGAAATTACATATAGATGTTTGTTCGTGATAAAAATAAAACAAAGTTGGTTTAAGAATTAATTTATTGAATTTCCTTCTTCATCCACAACATATACTATATTAAGATACATTTTATCATAATGCTAATCGTCTAAATAATAGATAGTACATAAACTAACAACAATATATTTATTAAAAAATTCTTTGGTTGCATTTTTACCCAAATTTAATAGATTGCAGGTATAGTTAGCTGTAATTTGTTATCAAAGTTCCAAGTTACCTGAAGCATCACTGTACTTCAACACTCCTTACTTTCCGTGAGTTCCATAATTATACATTTTCAGTAGAAATTTCAAGTTTCTACCTATTACAGTTTAAGATATAGGTTCTTGCGATAGACGGAAGACAGACTCATACATTTGTAGTTTAATAACATATTACAGCCACTTGTATATTTCAATATCAAATGAAAAATTAAACCTGTTGCTGCAGTATGATGTTCTAAATGACCGATTGACATCAGTGAATGCGTTTATTAGGTGAACGAAGTGGGATTGAGAGAAGTTGACAGGGTTTGAAAAATATGTATATACATGCAAAAGACCGCGTACTGTATTGCGCAACGCAATAAGGTGGTGAACAAAAAATCCAACAATTTGTTTACTTCATTATCCTACGCTACGCTAGTCTACAAACAGTTGAAGTAATTCTGTTGGTAGGATTTGCTCATTCGCAACTTCGACACTTCGCATATTTCTGACGTTACGGAGCCGTAAGTTCGCATATTCTTATTTGAAGGATGCGGTATGGCCGGAGCACACAAGTCATTGCACCATACTTTGTAGCAGTAGCAACGAATCTCTAGTTAACATTTTGAGGATTGAGGTAATCTGTAAAATTTGCATAGACCATTAAAGAACGAATTTTTTCACATCACATCACCCGGCTCAAACATGACCGCTAAAACATATACATACACACACAATCCTATCATATTGAATAGCAGAAAATGTATGTGAAATGGCTTATATTTGGCATTTAACCCTTAAACGAAATGAATGCTATTTGGCGTGTGCATAACCGCTCACTCGTACGCAATTGGTGATGTAGCAAATATGTTAACACGTATATTTACATGTTCAAAAATTGCTTTGTTCTAAGCTAAGTACTCCAAATAATGATTCGTTGTTTACGTTCAATATAACAAACTGGTATTAGGTTCTATTTTAACCACGAGGATGTTCTATGTTATCTACCTATGCTAACATAAGGCGATCTGTTTGTCAGTCCCCACTAACAGAAAGAGGAGGTGTGTGCGCTTTAGAGTTATTAAAATGATTATTATTTTTAAAAACTATACCTATGAGACATTTTGGAATCTATTGAAAAAGTCGTAAATAGCTAATATTTGTGTATTAAAATAAAAATGTTCCTTAAAATAGATGAATCATTGAGGTGTGCGGCCTGAAAAGATAAAGTCGGGCACTAAATAGAATGGCCCTTCAGTATGTGTCAACAAGTAGGTATGTCAGTCAATCAACAACTACCATCAACGTTTAAGTAAAATCTTCATCAGGTGGACTGCAGATTCTTTGAGATGAATTTTAACTAATTATTTATTTATTTACGGTATTTTAACGGTCGAAGTGCAGAAATAACCTTAATTATTCAGAATAAGTTATATGATATTATAATCCTCTTTGTAAATGGCATAGTAGGATGAGATCGAATAAGATGAATGCACATACCCTACCTAGTTGTTATTAATAGAATTAGGTATATATCGCGCAATTATTAACGCCTATACAAAGCGTATATATATATATAACATCGTAGAAATTATCTGATGTTATAACTTAGCTTAAACCTAGCCTACGTTTCTATTAACTTTTAATCTAATCTCCGTCTCAATGTTTATATACTATAATTTAATAGATATAAGTTAATTTTATGGAAGTCAGATTAAGATCACATTATAATTCACTTTGCCATTTCGGTTTTACTCCTATTAGAAAATTAGGTCAAAAGTTTCATCATCTGCCGCTTGGGGAGGAAGTTATAAAATGTATCATGTCGCATATTTCTTTAGTATAAACCGTATAATATTGTACGTACACCATAAACCCGAAAATATTATTAATCTTAGGTATGCGCCAAGTGTTTATTATTGTATGTATGTGTGTTCTATTCATTAATTACTAGCTCCTGCCTGCAGCTATTATTATTCAACCTACTATATAATTTATTTCATCCAAATCCCTACATACAAATGCTCGCACATCCCGCACATACATTCGCATATATACACATAAATAGTAAGTTTATTAAAATACGTACTTCAATGTTCCATATGTAAATAACATACTTATAATTCTGTACATAGTATGTTAAAATATGGTTAAAAATGAGCCTTATAATTAATTCATTACAGCGTTTGGTGGGATGGGGCTGATGAATGCCTTCCGCATTGCTATATTATTGCTTATGTTTTATATGATCTTAATAGCGAGTGAGCGGTTATTCAGTAGTGTAATGGTCTGTCCAATGTGTTAAATATTATTGGTGCTAACGTGCTTCGATCTGATGCATAGTATGCTTAGTTCGACAAGTTATACACATTTTTATTACCGAATTACAATATGGAAGAACATCTGTTTATAGGCACTGTTCGCGAAGTTATTCCACGTGTAAAATTAGTACAGCAAATTCGAGCTAAAAAGAGGACTCACCGAGCGTATGCCTATAACAGAGCAACATGTTTTGTTAACTTCCAGTTTTCCTGATGGGGAGGTGTTTTCTCAGCCGCCGTTTTGAACTAGGGCATAATTAGGTTTTTGTTTTTACATCGTTAACATACTGTGGAAAATGAGCAAATATTTTTGTATGTTGTGATGTGACTTCACAGAGTCCTCAAGCAGGGTCGGCTCTTGATGTCTACATATGCTTGCACTGCGACTTGTTTTGTTAACTTCCATTTATATTTTAAAAGTTACGAACAAAATTAAATATATCACCTTAATTCTAAGTATATATTTAATAAATATACATACATATGTATAAAAATTACTGCGCCTTAAATGTCACATTCTTAAATTTTAATATTTTTTTTTATTTATTATTGTTCATAACTTTTTGATACCCTATTGTACATTTTAAGGATATAAATTGTAAAAGTTATTAGGAAAAGTTGAAGACTATATTATTACCTAAACCAAGCTCTTGACATAATTTTCAATTTTTACACTCCACTATAGAAACTCAAAAAATTATCACACCTTTTTCAAAATGGCAGCCGAGATGGGCCTAGTTCACATTGACGTGTTTTATTAAATTAAATAATAAAATATACCCCATTCAAAATGCTCCGTTCGACCCTCTTTTACTGTACTAAATTTTGCACTATTGTTTATGATATAGTATAGACCACATACTTACATAATAAAGACATTTATGAGCAATATTTTATTTCTAAATAATCCCGATAATGTAGTTACTTGAATTCCTATTGAACTATTTAACTAATTTAATATTACGTTCTAGTTCCGTGTGTTCTTTTATAATACCCGTTTATTAAAGTTACGAGCGTATATCAATAATATTTATAAATATAATAAAGTACTTAATTAGAATGTAATGTTTGACGGTAAATGACATTCATCGGGTTTACAATTTAAAAAGCCGGCGAGTTAAAACCGAACGAGTCAGCTGGTGCACTTGTGGCGATGACACAACACATTTAGGAGATACTCGCCATCAGTTTTGATGCAACAATCAGTCGCGGATTTACCAGCAGGCTGAGTAGGCTGGAGCCCAGGGCGGCAATTTGCCAAGGGCGGTATTTTTTTGTCATGCATGATAAAGGTCAACTTTGCTCTGCAAAACTGCATGCTATTTCTGTAAGATTAAATATATTACCCGTTATAAAGATAATCTTAAAAAATACGACTTTGTTTTAATGGAGTTTCGGTTTCAGCGGAAACTGCAGTTGAAACCGAAAATAGCCTACTTGCGGCAAATGTGCAAATACGCCACTGGCAACATAGAAGACCCACATTTTACAATCTTAAATGCCCACCTATAAGCGAGAAATGTAGGCTATATATATCTTGTAATTTTTCTCCGAGATAGTTTACTAGTTAACTAACAATCACGAAACCAGGGGAGAGTTTACATGCAGATTTTCAATCATCGGCTCTTTGGTTTGTAAACCCAATGACATCGACTGAATTCAAACACGTGACAAGACTCTAGCCTAATTTTTACGTCATATACCTTCTAAATGTAAATGTATGTTCTAAATGTCATTTATAAATAAAGAATATAACGCGAGGCGGTGTTCATTTCAATACCTATTTAAGGCATACAATAATTTTATGTAATATTGTGGTCTATATATAGAACATCAAAATGATACCTATTGTCTAGTAGAAAAACCGATGTACAAATATTTGGTGTTAACTTTTTAAATTCAATCTAATTTTATATCCAATTAACTTAAACTAGCTTTAGACCTGGTCTCTTCAAAAAATTAGTGAAAAAAGCTCAAAGCCAGCGATGCATTGGCGAAAGTTCTGGTGTTACAATAGTCCATTGGCAATGATAACCACTTACTGCCAGGTGGCCCGACTGCCTTATCGCTAGGTTCAGACATAAAATGATAATCAATAAATTTTCGGTAGTTAAATGTAAATAGTAAAATTAATTTTGTTTTATTATTCCATAGATTATAATCATAGGTCTACATTATTTAGCTACGCAGAAGTCTATGGTTATAAAATACTCGGGCAGTTAATTTTGTACACAATGTACTGGTTCTGAATCTTAACCTTGGCATAGACAAAAATAATAGTAAGTGTATAGGGTTATGGAAATTACTACATAATGTATGTAGAACAAGTATAATTCGTAACCGCTAACCTACTTAGAAATACGCTGCGTTATATAGCTTGGTGTTACGCCGCTTTATAAATATATCGCGTTTGTATCTTACTAGCTGTACCGCAGCACTATAAGCGAGAATTATTCGTTCACATTTTTAGGTGCTAATGATGACACAGATGATGTGATGTGCACATCGCAATTGTGATTATCCTATTAGACACATAACAGATTAAATTCAATCAATGTACAATTGGGGGTTCTATTAAGTTAAGTCTACCAAAAATGTAAAATACGTAATACTTAGATATTTCACACTATTTTATAAATAAGGTACATAGTTGGTGAATAAAATGTATTAAATTTCAAACGATTTGTAAGACGACCTTTTCCCCATACGATGCATCACCGTCAACGATTGTGTTCCCTGAGTTCTGAAAAATAATTCTAAGTAACATTATATTATACGTTGTAAAGTTTCCATGGACGCATAAAGTATAAAAGTACAAGACGGAGCGTCCCGTAAGCGTGTATTTACTCTGGCAGCAAACCATGCCGACAAGTAAATACACGCTTAAACGCACACATGTATACATAAACCATGCCGAATCTTGTATCATTGACGTCTATTTCATGTCAAAATGTTATCAAATTACAATATAATTAATACGCCTTACTGCGTCGTAAAACATGCACAAACCACAGCAAAGTGTATTGTACCCGCCCGCCCAATAATCTTAACTGCCCGCCAATGTTAGCTATTTGAGATTAATATTTTAATCGATTTTGTTGAAAAATTTTGCCAATAATTGAATGAAAACCTTAAATTCAATCGATCTTTAGGAGGTCGGGTTGCAGATAACGGATGTGGTTGTAAATAATCTATCTGTGCATTTGGACGTCTGATTCGATCGATGTAAACCATCTTAGAAATTTCTCGGATTAGTAAAGATTTTAATTACTTTTCGTGATACGAGGTGTGATCAAAACATATGGTGAATGATTTTTTATCTCAAAAACTGCTGCAATTGTCTGATTCATTGAGATAGTCTGTAGCAAATTTGAACAAGATGCGATATGTCTATTAGCATTCACAGCTAAAAGAGTTAGATCTTATCCGTTGTATTTGTCGCGGATCATAGATTTCCTAGAACGCGTTAACATAAAATTTTGTTTCAAGTTGCAAAAAGAACCAAAGAAGCCCATGAAATGTTTAAATCAGCGTATGGTGATAATTTGGTTTTTGGACTCTGAACATTGTTTACAAGTGGTAAGAGTAATTCTAGTACGGGAATGAATCGGTTGAAGACGAGCAAAGGTCGGGACATCCTTCGACCTCATAAACAGACGAAAACTAATTATTATATTATGCTTAATTTAACGTAAATTAAAACGGAAAATGGCCCCTACTTTTTTATTTAGGCATTTTAGCTCAGTTATCAGATTGAAATACTGATACCGATTCTGAAGAAATATTACCACGCGCCACTTCCCATTAAAACAATAAATATGTAATGCATTCTGCAGAACCTACATGCCGAATTCATATTTAGGTTTAGATTATCCAACCCTGAGATTATACATAACATGCATCCAACGTAATGAATGACGTTAATGTTCAGCAGTCAACCGCAAACTATTATGCGTAATAATAATATAATAAATTATACTTAAATTCTTAACGGCACACGTATATTAATACATAGGTACAGTTAAACTATTCTATGATTATAGATTCTGTATAAATCGTTGAGAGGGAACGATCATCCCCCGAAAAGAGCGCAATGTATGGTCGAAAAAATTCGGATTGTCACATATTGGCAACAGTATTGTAGGAAGTAATCCATGATCGGCGGATAAACGTCAATGAACAGAGTATTGTCAGATATATATTTCAAATATTGCAACGAATTTCATGTACTAATACAGTTACTTTCTACAAGTTAATGAGATATAATGCACCCCTACCTGAGCCTTCAATATGTTCTCCTCCTCCACTCAATAGTTGTCTGGCTCGCTGGTTTAGCGATAAGACCACCTTTTGTGTTGTTACTTTACTTTTTTGATTTGTTTCTTTGTCTGTCGCTCGTGGTGTGCACAATAAAGTTATAGTGTATTGAATTCTATATCGTATTTGTGTATTATTTGTATCGCTACCAACGCTACTGCAGCAGAATGGACGACGTAATGGTGCGATGTACATAAATAAGTTGAAATTATCCATTTGTTGGCAACACTTCAAACACGCACACATACTTTCAAAGCGGCTTCATTGTTCGACAGTGTTCCGTCCTGTACTTTTGTATGTCCATGTATGACTGTATATCCAATACTTATATTTCACTGGCTACCCCGTATAAAATTAATACATAGTGTAGTTACATAAATACCTTATCCATATATGTGATGTTCTCTCCTTCTTCTGGGATGTCGGGTATCTCGTTTTCCTGAAAAAAAGGCTTACTTTTAAAAATGTTATACATATATTCGTACATCTAAACAAAAAATATATATATTTTTAATAAGTGGTCTATTATTTTATGACTGTACGAATACAGTAAATGAATCAAATAGGATATCTTTTGTACACTCAATACAATACAATACAAAAGTTTGACAATGTAGCAACTCTTCTAAATATGACGAAAGAAATTCGTTAGCCACAACCAATTTGTGGTCACTATAATGTATGGGATTGTAATGATATACTCAAGTATGTTACTATAACGATATACTCAAATATTTAAATACCTTATCATTATATGAAAGTGCGCTTGCAGCTTCTTCATCCTGAAACAATAAATGTTTATTAATATATGCCAAAATTAAAATGATCATATAGTATTTGGTTTTGTGCACCAAACGGCCAATGGGAATGTGGTAGATCTCTTTTATGCCAGGTGGTAGAACTCATTTAGTTCGACCGGGGAGGTACCACCGCCACCCTCATAATGCTCCGTGAAGCAATTGTTGAGTTTCGGTTTAGAGAGGCGTGGTTGCCGGCTATACTTATATACGAGGCGAACATCTTAGTCCTCAGGGGTAGCATCGCATCTGTGATCAAATTCAGGTATGATTCAATCGTACGTGGGGATGATTACTGATGTCCATGGGCGGCAGTGACCACTTACCATCAGGTGGACTGCATGTTCGTTAGCTGCCCTAATTCGATAAAAAAACTTTTTTATGTGTATTTCTCGAGTACCAACTAGGTGATGTTCGGAAGTATATTTTTAAGTCCTTTTATTTGTTATCAAGATAGCTATGCTTATACACATTTAATGAAAATGACAACTATCTGTCTATCATAATCATAATTGGACAGAAAGTTGGACGGACGAAGTGCGAAATCTTGTACTGCAGTCCAATATTTGGATACGAAACCGTTAAAATATAAATGTATGTACATATTATTATGTACGTACGATGTTCATTCGACTTCGTTGAATTTTTCATTGAATTGAAACCAATACGAAAAGACTGACATTTCATGATCAAATTGATCGTGTGCTGTCTGAAGGAGGTGTTAAGAGTCTCCGAAATCGGCGTG
>DWNR01003222.1:0-12018 GCA_018250455.1 Polygonus leo | reverse complement strand
GACGAGTAGTTTGGTATACTTAACTCATTTTCGATCATATTGTGGGTTGAATCCTTTTTGATAAACTACGTCCATTAAACTGAGTATTGGTGGTTTTAGTGTTGTTAATGGTTTGACAGAATAAAACAGATGGTTTTAGTGTTGTTAATATTAACAGTAATAGTAAGGTTTTTTAATAGTACAGTTTAATCAAGTTTTTTAATGAAAAAGAAGAGGAAATCGGGCATGTAATCTTGGTAACGCTTCACATGATAACACCCCAGAGATTTTAGATAGTGTCTCTTATTTAAGTGTGATGTAAATTGTAATTGCCAGAATTACAATTTCCGAAATACAAATTACTACTAAACAACTATTGCGCGGTAGTAATTAATGCAGTTTGATACCGCAACGGCTAACCTGTACGTATTCTATTATTCCTAAAAAATCGAATCAGTCATCCGTTCGTGATCACTTGGTTTCAAATACACGAAACTTCGGTCGAAACTTTGTATTTAATGTATAAAGAATAGGTCCCCAGACCAGACATCTTGTCAAGGGCGAACAATTTGTACGATAACAGACGCCGACTGGGAATGTCGTCGGACGAAGGGTTACCGTATCTGTATGAGAGGGCAACGACGGCCTAAATAGTTCTTGTTGCTCTCTTGTATTTAGGCCATATTGGCAATATTTTTTTTATGGTATAAAGGTAGCAAACGTGCATGCAGTCCGTCTGACGATAATTGGTCACTGCCGCCCATGGTATGTGTACATCAGTAATCATCCCCAAGCACAATTAAATCATACCTAAGTTTGATCACAGATGAGTTGCTACCCCTGAGGACTAACATGTTCGCATCATTTACTAGTATTAGTATAGCCGGCAACCACGCGTCTCCAAACCGAAACACAAGAATTGCTTCACGGAGGATTATGAGGCTGGCGGTGGTACCTCCCCAGTCGAACTAAACGAGTTCTACCACCCTTCAAAACTTCCAAACTAGAACGCCTACAAGAGTTGTTTTAAAGTTGTTGTAAAATAAGTTGTAAATAAATGCAATTCATAACACCATAATGTTGTTCAAAATATTTATTACAATAATATTACATCTTTTTATTATAAACCAGGTACAACGTTTATAATTTATTCAATGGGTTTTATTGCGAGGGCTTTTTCGGTGACATTACTAATCAAGCTACATTTAGTTATTACATTATTAAAATCGGAAGTAGATTTTGCATATTGAATGCGAATTAACATTGCGTGGCTTGGCACCGCTTAAAATGTAATAAACATGTTTCGGAAACACTATATAATTCAAACATGCAAATTTATTTTATACTCGAGTTCCATCACTCACGATAAACATCTAATTAGACCACATAACGATCTATTGAATTGAACCAAACTAATTAATATTAATGTGTTGGGATACAAATGTTTGTCGAATGTCAATAGACATCATAAATTAATCGCATATCGCTTGCAACGAAACTCAGCCAATCCAACTTACAATGACATGTTAAATCCAGTATAATATTATATATTTTTAAACTCCAACATTCAATATAAAATGTCTTATTATTTGCAAAAGCGTAACAAAAATAGATTCTTCTCATTAAAATATCGTAGATTTCTAAAAATATATTTTTTCTTTTTGTTATAATTCAAACATCTTCTACATTTATAAGGCCCCTATGTTATGTACCATATTACGTATACCTATAGGTCAGCGTCATTCTGCTAGAAGTTAAAATAAAGAATTTGTTTGTACTGAAGGATTCTATCATCATCGGTATAATTTGAATTTAAGACCAATCATTTCTTTGCCAACCCAAATATATTGAGACTCGCTTTATGCAACCTTCATTTCAAATTTCAAACATGAATGAAAGTACTTTTATCTTCAACAACCGCGAATTATGTATTCTAGATACATATTGTAATGTATTTTTTATGTAAATGATAGCAGTCGTATATTGCCCATTATGAAAACTCGAAAATCCCATATTAAACTTCTAGCATATTCGTTACTGTTAACCAAACTTACGAACATAATAGTTACATAAATAAAAATAACTATTACATGATGTAAACACAAAAATAAAATTATATATTATTTGGTATTACACAACATGTTTTCAATTATAAAAAAATAACGAGTCACACTCATTATCTGTTCAATAAAAAATAAAAACTGGGATAAGTATAAAAATTTAACAATCAAAATTATGCGTAAAAATATTCCCAATAAAAAAGGGATTAGTGAACACTTTGTGTTACTAAACATAAACAAAATAGATACAGTTTATTGTCATCTGACATGCGGTAAAATAAGAAATGTAACATTTTGCGTGTACATTATATTGGCCGAAAATATACAATACAATCCCTGAATAACAAAAAAAAAATAGCTAACAAGCATGTTCTTAGACGTATAATGAAATTGTTTACTTACGACACTAAAGATGAACGCGATAGCCGATGGAAAGTATTAACAAACCCAACTAGAGGAATCGCCAATGCATAGCGCCTGGAAAATCTTTTTGCATCTTATTTGGAGACTATTTTCATAGCGTTCCGGCAATACCTTAAGAATATGCCGTTGTGTATAAAATAACTCGGGTCCTACTAATGCGGACATTCAGGACTAGCACGAGTCAAAAGACGTAGATAAAAGTCGATCAGCCAATGGAAAAAGGGAGACGAGGACCAGTTCATCGGAACATTTATTATTGGACCCATTGAACATGCAAAGGAGATACATCTCTCTGTAGCCAAAAAAAATCAGATATCCTTGTAGCGTCCAGGTATTGCTTGGAATCCTCTAGGTTTTGCCGATAGTGCGGACACCCTGCCCGTACGGACAAGCAATACTTAATCGTATTGCTTTGTTTAGGACACTCAAGCATTGTGCTTTATACGAGATTAGCGGATTGTCCTTGATGGATTCATGACACTGACGGAAAAGATTTTTTTGCAGTAAACGTATATAAAGAAAAAAATGTGGAATACAATTTTTTGATAGAAGTTGAGCATACAAATAACTCTTGCCTTCTTATTCAGGAGCACTCAAGAAGGAACGTATTGTTGGTTTTTAGAATTTTTCAACATTTGTAGCAAGAGTTTCTGCGAGAAAATGCCCTTTTCTTTGGTTATAGGGAGATTGCATTATAATACGCATACAAATTCAAATAAATAAATATGGTTCGATTAAGATTAAATGTAAGAACGAAGTGTATTGATATGGAGCGTACGAAATAGCTGTTAAATAAAACAGGGTTTTTCTTTAATAAGCCAAAAATATCAACAATATTTTATAATTGTAACAACATCGTTTGTCAAACTTTCTTGAAACCATATCTATTTATTCAATTCATTAAATTTTAAACGTGATGATCACATTCGGCCAATATAATTGCATAAATGATGAACATTTCATCAGTGAGTGTAAATTCATATTAAAATAAGCACCGCTTGTAATTTATTACAAAGGATCCATAATAAATATTCACCAATCAATTTCTGGCAAGTAACACGCACTATTGCATGAAATGGTCATAATTATTCTGATTAGTTACATTACAAAATATATACTCTGAATCAGTGCCCACCATTTAATGGCCCACGGCTGCAGCAATGACCATTGTGGTCGAAGTCATGGTCTGAATTTATCTCATAAATAACAGCTTACATAGTGGGATGTAGAAAAGTTACCAGGAGTACATAAACCTCGTAGGTACTACCCAAGACAACAATCGAAAATACAAGTCTTTGATATGTTAACATTTTAAAAAATTACAATCTAAAACATTATAAAAATATATTGTCGTCATCGTTGTATATTTCTGTAACAATACTAGTAGCAAAATATATAGAATAATTGTGTATATACTATGAATATTAGATTTGTACTGATTGGCATGCACCCCGCGCGATTTTCCATCAATACTGTTTTACTTTTCTATTACAATGTTTCGTTAAAACATACAAAATGTACATTTTCGAGTGTACAAAATACAACAGATGTAGGACATCACTTTGAAAGCACTGCCTTAAAACAATTGTTTAATATATGTTTATATTAAAATGTATATAAATTATAACAGTCGACTGGATAAATCAGTCATATCTGGATATTTGAGTACTGCTATTGTTTGACTAGCGGATCTACGGAAAAATAATGCGTTAATCTGAGATATACATATTACTTCAGGGTTTGTCCATAAATTACGTTACTTTATCAAAGATAAAGAGGGATAGAGTAGGTATCTCTTTCCTGGCGTAACATATATTGCAAATTATATTAAGGAGATTAATATTGTGTGTAATATTACTAAAATCACAATACCATCTATTGGCTTATGGATAATATGAGAAAAAATACGCATTCTTCTCATGTAGACCAGCCATAATATAAATATAACGCCATCATCATTACAGTTTATTATTGTCCCAGCTGGGCACGGGTCTCTTCTCATAATAAGAAGAATTATGCGGTACTCTACGACTCACGATGAGTAGTCAGTCTACCGCGCCGGCCCAGCTGACAAATAGGCTAACTTCACACCCTTGACAGTGTTTTTGTCAATCTCATAGGCGTGTCGAGTTCGTCTTCACCGAAAGCAAATGATCATTATATTTGATATCACGTAATTTTGGACAAAATAGTTATGTAACTAAGATTCATCATGCTCGGCGATCAAGTGAGAGATCGGATTTTAACTACAGTTTTTAGCATTAACGTAATAATGGACAAACCCTAATTACAGAATCAAATGTACAATACATATTGCAACCAGGTAATTAAATGTTGTGCTAACTGTGAAAATAACTACAGTGGCTCAAAATAAATACAAAAACTAAACGTAATTTAAACTTTGTTTTTGGGAACATTTTTGATTTTTTTGTGAATGATATATAATTATTTACATTATAAAAAATTAAAAATATTTTTTGCGTTTCTCTCCACGATTTGTATTATTTTCAAAACCCCAGACACCTTGGAGGGATCGATGTTTTTCTCAATTATTTTTTTTTATTTTCAAAATTAAACCCAACATCAAGAAAAAGAGTTTTTTTTCCATGAGCGTAACTAATAATAAAGCAAATTATATACTTAAGTTGTTTAAATGAAATGAATTTCGATATTGTAGCACACACTAACATTAACACGAGTTAAATGTACTTTTAGTGTACAAATTAGTATTTAAGCGTTTTATTTTTTTAACAAAAAAATCATTGAACTTGGGTATTATTTACTGAAGATTTTGCAAGAGAAAGAAAAACGAAGCAATTTCGCAGAAAGCGGTTAAGACAGATTAGTCGCTTAAATGACTACGGCTAGTTTATACTTTTTCAAAAAGAAAAAAAAACGCTTACCACTTTTTGTACACAAATTTGAAACCACCCCTCGGTTGCATGTATTTCTCAAATCAAATAGAATATAAAAACTAACATTCTCATTTCTCACTAACCTAAAATAATAATTAAATTTCTAGACGTAAGAATAAGTTTCAATTGAGGTAGATTAAATTTTTTACAGTCCTATTAACCTAAAAGATTAGAATTATTTACATAATATACTATGAAGCGTTTACGACATTGGATCCTTTTATACTTCATTACATTAAATTTTGTTGCCATTTAATAGACGCCAAACATTTATTTTTATTTTTTAAAATTATTATAAACTTAAATTTTACGTATTCAAATGTGTGCCAGTGGAGAATATATTCGCAACGAAACGCAGTCATCCCTAGGAACTGACAAAATTACTTAGAAATCATTTTAGATTACCCAAAAAAATGTACAAACATAATTTTCAGATTATTGATACGACCTAAGGTACCGGGAACGGCACTGGGAATAATAGAGTGGGAATATTTTATTTCAAAATTATTAAATAATTATCCTGCGCATTATTATAAGCCGGGCTTTCTAGAATTTTAAAACATAACCGTGGTACATACAAGTATACTAGTTAAAAGTTTTGTCAGAACCTAAGGATGGCCTAGATGACCTTTAACCACATACGTTACCCATCTTTACAAATTATATCTTACTAAATAATAAATGCGAAAGTAAGTTCGTTTCTTTGTCCTACGTGTAACCATATTAAATGAAAATGCTATACTTTTAATCCCGGAAAATTGCACAGAACCCCAGTAAACAATTAAGTATTGTAGTTAGATTAATCAATATTGATGTAGTAAGAAAAACGCAGACAGAGCCGCGCGCGAATCTAGTTGAAAAATAAAAAGCATTCACTGAACGATTTCTAAACAACGAACCTTTCTACGCCATTATGCGTAAGAAAGAATTCCAAAGCATTTCCAATTTTCATCACAATTCACAAAAATCGCTTAGTCATTCATAAGGTTTTAATGACTAGACGATGTACAACTACGCAAAGTTAACTCACTTAATTGTCGGTTCAACACCGAATTGTTGTATTACTAGTTTTCTTAAACAAAAGCAATGAGGATTAGAGCGTATAAAGAAAGAACTTTTTAAAATATTTTATACAAAGGCGAGTCACTTTTGTACCGCATGGAATTTAACTTTCTACCGATATGATATCGATTGGACGACAGGTGTTAAAAAACGGCGCGCCAGTTTCAATTAAATAGGCTATTGCTCAAATTATTATCAAACGCTTCACTAATCTTGAAAACGTATGCGAGTTAACGATATTTTTTTATAAAAATATATCGTTTAGCTTCCTCGTAATCAGTGGTTAAAGGTCTAAATAATTATAACAGTTATCAGAAATGCAAGGCACCAAATAATCCACTTGTTATCACATCCTTCCATTACAATCGTACAAAATTTTTAACAATTCTCATTTCTCACAATTTAAATCAATTTTCTGACACTTACACACACCTAGTTTCGAAGAGAATCGTTTAAAACAAATTATATAATTTGGCTCATAATCCTAAAACATATGCCAAGACAATCACTTTTTTTTACAGAAAGCTTCGACAAAGACCACTTTCAAATAATATTTACATATTTTATCAAGACTTGCGACAATGTGCCGTCAATTTAGCTTATTTTAGTTCGATCAAATTTGTTTTATATGAGCAACAAAGAATCGACTCGATTCTGTCGTTAGTTATAAAAACGGATAAAAAACTAATGATTTCAGATTTCACGATTTTTGGCACATCTTATTACAATGAAATGATGTATATTCAGGCTCTCACTTAGCCAGATCTTATAGACCCAATTAGAATTTCTTAATGCTAAGGAAACAAAGCTTCTGAGGTATGAGGAATAGTTTTATTGCTCGCTGTGATGCGTCGCAATTCGAACAGAATATCAAATTCATTCTGAACAATAGAATGAAGAAGTATTCTATAGTATAATATAGCAGTATTTATATTTTCACTCTGTTCCGGACTAACTTACGATGATATTTCTCTCTAGCTTAACAGATCTGATGTTGTACCACACTATGCTTTCGGATCAACACTTGTCGCAAGGCATACGCCCTTTGTTGTATTATCGTCGAGTGGAAAGCAGCAGGCCTCTCTAAAACATATTATACGGCCTACTGCCTTCAAGAGCCATACACCTAAACACAATCCTGTAAACTTATATTACTGTCCTCCTAATTACAGTTCACATTCCCCTATCGCATGTACTATCCCATCTAAGCTCACAGAGTTGGTCCCACTTATACTTCATACGTACGCTATAAATAAACAATTTACAAATTCCGAAAGTACATACACGACTAGATCACATATTCATGTAGAATTCGGAAACATTTTGGTATACCTGATACGAACGCATAGTAACAATTTGGCAATTTCCTCCGAGGGCGCACGCCCTCAACCTTCGTCGAGTTATTAACGAAAAAGAATGTTCATTGATTATTCCAATTGATTATTGTTTATAAATTTAGTATAATATTATAGCATAGCATCACTTTCGAATGCAACTAGTTCCAACAAATCGCACGAGAATGAATTAATTAACATAATAGATAGATGTATAATATGAACACTGCTAGTCTTAATGATTTGTAGGCGGTACAAAATTCTGTTTATATTATCAAAACTAAATTGTCTTTCATTAATAAAATACTTAATTACAAGAGTTACATTGGGTCTGTGAGATAAATAATGTAAGGTCATGAGCGATTTGTTGAAATTAGTCATTGAATAAAAGAAAGTTATCTACCATGCAGCGCTGAAGTAGCACCGCACTCTTCCAGACTATATTTTACTGCTTAGACCAATCTTACCTAATGAGGTAGCTCGGTATTCAAATAAGCTAAATGCATGATGCTCCGGAGAGGCTAGTGGGGCGGGGGCGGCGGCGGCGGAGGCTTGGGGCTTTGCGCGGTTTGGAAGGCCTGCGTGAACGCGGGCAGCCGCTGCTGGACCCGGCCCTCTCGGCTCTCCTCGCTCGCAAACGTCGGTTCGCTCTCCTCGAGCAGTTCCAGCATCTGGCTGGAGATGCCCGACGGCCCTTCGCCCGGGTCCAACAGCAAAGATTGAACATTACTAGTTCCAAGCAAATGCACATCTAATGGGTCAGGCAGCGCTTGAGTCGTCATGTACTCGAGGTCCCCAGATGGCTGTGCATATGGCGCTGGCACCATGTACACCACGGGATAGTCTACATTGCCAGCTGGAGAGTAACTCACGACATACTCTGGCGAGGTGGGCTGCTCCACCTTTATATCCAACGGTTCCACCTTGATGTCGAGGTCTGGAATTTCTACTATTATATCAGGCGATGGAACTCTCGTTGGATGTTCAGATGACTCTTTGGGTGAAGGTGGTTTCCAAATACTAAAATCACTTCCCTCAACGGGAAACTCAGAGAAGCTCTCCTCGAAAGAAGAGGCCTCTGGCGGTGGATCCCGAGAAGTGCCCACTGCTGCCGACCTCCACGACTCCTCTGGGTGTGCATTTTTAACATGCCGAACCAAATGATCTTTTCGTCCAAATTTTTGGGGACAATATGGACATAAAAAATCTCGTCTACCTGTGTGAACAACGAGGTGGCGCCGAACATCCTTGGCAGTGAAGAACCTCCTATCACAGTAGTTACACGTAAACTTTTTATCAGTCTCACTTTTAACAGTTCGACTCCCGGTGTGAACTTTCAAATGGTACACTATCTCCTGCCTCGTATTGAACGTCTCATCACAGATCTTACACTGCAAGTTACCTTCCTCGGCCGAGTGCAAAGCGGCGTGCTTCCTGTAGCTGAGCTGGGACGTGTAGGACTTTCTGCAGTCGGGCCTCTCACAGGTGTACAGATTCTTGACAGGATTATGCACCCGGACGTGATTAGTCAGGTGATCCTTGCGATTGAACGTCTTGCCACAGGTGGTGCACGCGAAGGCGCGGGACTCGCTGTGGATGAGGCTGTGGCGCACCAGCTTGAACTTGGAGTTGAATCGCTTGTCGCAGAGGTCGCAGGAGAAGGGCAGCTCGCCGGTGTGGCTGAGCACGTGCTGGCTGAGCTTGCCGGGGCTGGAGAAGCGCTTCTCGCAGGTGGCGCAGACGTGGCGCTTGCTGCGGTCGCGGCGCGGCCGGCGCTCGGGCTCGGCCGCGCCCGCCGCCTCGGTCCGCGCCTTGAACGTGGGCACCCGCCGCACCGCCTTCACCGTGCGGAAGCACTGCTTGATGCCGCTGGGGCCCGACGCGTCCACGGCCACGTACTGCACCTTGGTGGGCAGCTGCGACGCGGGCGTCGCTACGAACCTCTTCTGCGGGGCGGGCGCGCTCGGCACGCCCGTCTCCTCCGCGAACTCGGGGCCGCCCTCCGCGCCTTCTCTAGGGTTCGGTGGCGGACTGGCCATCTCGCGCACATTTTTGACGCGCTTGCCCTATATCGCCGTTCGGTGATCGCGCGTAGTGCTCGTGCGGGCTCCGCGGTGCCGCTGGCTCGTCGCGATGGCAGAAAACATTTCTGTCACATTGACGATCTGGAAGCCCTTTTTCGTATTCGTGTCACATGGTTCTCGCGGAATTTTTGGAGTTCATCTTCGGTTTCCGCTGAACTCTGTCGCGCGCTTGTCTCTCTACGCTTCTATTCGATTGAAGAAAGCGGAGAGGGAGTGAAAAACGATGAAAAATCTACTTTCTTCGAAGAAATACGTAGCGGTTGACATCGAAATGTCAAAATAATGAAATGAAGCCAAAAAGCCATGTCAAAAAAAATCCGCCGAATCGTCGTCGACGGCCCCTTTCCAGATTATTGCCATCTAAGTAAAATATTATAATATGGATATCCTCAGACGTGATTAATTATTTTCTCTTCATTTTGTTTTATTACTAACCTATGTATGTAAACTATATAACTACCTGTTGCATATGCCGTGATTAAATGATTCTTTCTTTCTTTCTAATCAGACTAATCAGTACTCCATGTATAGCTGTTAACTAATGCTAAAACAGTATTCAAACATAATTAACCAAAGAGATTTGTATTATATTTTGTGCTTGACTGTACCACAAAGAGTACTTATAGAGTTAATGTATTATTTTAATTCTGTTTCTGTGCATATTTATAATCTACATCATGACTGAATTAAATGTGCGCTATCTTGCCCATAATACCTACCTATATTATGATCTGTGATCCTGCCTGCTGTCAGCTCAGCTGTCAGTGTCAGTTTGCGCTGCCGTAAAAGAAAAGGAAAGGGTGGGTGAAATAAAATAACTCGCAACACGCAATTGCAATCCGTTTAAGCTATACATAAAAAGCATCTTCTTTGTGTTTGCAAGACAAATAAATAAACACTATTAGGTATGTTACTTGAAATAAGTTTTATGACAACAAAAATAACCAAGAAATTGTATATTGCTCATACTTTTAGTTTTATTATCTCCTCTTCGTTGATGAAGATCTATTTTCGTTTAGAGATAAATCGCCTCAACATATTGTTATGCAAATAAAGCAAAATATCAAACAGTAACCACTATTTCAGTGTAAATCGTTCTGAATAAATGTACCGCATTTTAAAATATGATGTATCATCATGAAATTGTGAGTGAATTAGGTGTTCCCTAAGTACATCACTGTTATATTAATTAGTATTAAAATGATATGGTATATGCCATATTATTATCGTCAACTAAAATTAGAATAATATGTTATAGCCTTAAAGCATACAGTTATAGAATTGAATATGATAGAATAGTTTTCTTATAAAAATTTACTCATTACACATCAATCAAATTTTATCAGCACCCTTTGTGGTATTTATTTACATACAAAAGTAACTGAAAAGCAGATCACAGAGCTTTTTACTTAAATATATAACATCTTTTTATGTTTAAAGATGAAGGCTGCCACAGGTATATGCACTATTATGGTAATAGTAGCATGTAACATCATATGCATCCAAATATAAAATATTCTAAGACAAATACAGATAACTGACTTTTAAAGTGCAATAAAAATGAAAAAATATGGCATAATTTTTGTTAATGTAAATTAACAATGATTCAGTATAGTAGTAAAATATAATGATTACTTAATTTTTCTCATAAAAATAATTTAATAAATAAAACAGTAGATTTTCAAGTGGGTATCCAGGCAAATGTCAATATACACTCAAGTAATTTACTTAAAACTTTCCTTGTCTTACTAATCCTTAGTATAGGGTATTTTATTTCAAAATAAATTCAAAGAGCGGTAAACTTCATATCTTCACATAAAATTAGACACATCTGTTAGAATCTGATTTAGGTGATTACTTCTTACATTAATAACTATAGTCTTAAATTGTCTTATATTGTGCTGCAGTGATAAAAATCTATTTATTCTTATATTTTATACTTAGATGACGTGATGTCCGAACCATCATGTTAAAAGAAAGATGAAAGGTTAAGAAAACAGATATACAATACGAATGTGGACAGATGTAGATACTGAGGGAGACCCAAACTGACGTTTCATGATAAAATTGATCGTGTGCTGTCTGAAGTAGATGTCAAGAGTCTCCAAAATTGGCGTGTTTGTATGAGGAGAGTTATGAAAGTGGAAGAAGCTAGGCAAAT
>DWNR01003221.1:0-12018 GCA_018250455.1 Polygonus leo | reverse complement strand
TACCAACCTATACCGCTACCGACAATCAACTCTGTACACGCGGAACGCGAGGGAGGATAAGCTTAATGCGAATATAATCGAAGCATCGGTACGATCGAACGAACTTAACGTAGAGAATCTGTTTTACTACGCATTTATCAAAAACCTTAACACGCGAAATGCCGTTAAGGGTGACTCATAACCTTACATGTCAAAGAATCGATCCTACTTATGAAAACATGGTCTCGCGCGTTGAAAGTCGGAGACATGCGAGTTACATTATACCTTATACTGTAAGTTTAACTATGAATAATAAAGTATGTTAAGATATATTATACCTCCCTGCAAGTAAATCGCTAGATGCATTTTATATTATTACGAATTTTTTTTTTGTAATTTATCGTTTATTATTTTGACAACACATCTACGGTACAGTCGAAAGCGAGAATAATTTGAAAAAATACCTGTTTAATCAATAGAACTATCTCTCGTTCACACGACAAAAAGTATATGTATTATCGTTATTTACAATAGAGTGGGTGAGTTGGGGTCGGGGGGAGGAGGGTAGGGTAGGGTTTGGGAGGTGGTCGGGAGTGGGTTACGGCTGGAGATCGAGATGCCGCGGTCGACGGATCGGTCCGCGCACTGGCCGGACGGATTAGACGACCGTCGCCGATGCGGCGCACCGTTCGGTGGAGGCGTCGCCGCGCAGGCGGGCACGGCATGCGTACGGGAGTCGCGGCGGCGGCGCGTGCGCGCGCGCGGCCGGGACGTCGCGACGCCGGGAGCGAGGAGTACGCTGGGACACCCGAAGGTGCCCGGGGCGCTGGGCTCTTGCAGGGCTGCCGTCGACTCGCTGCGCACCGCCACGCCGCTCGCCACCTGCGTGCAAACAGAATGTTTGTGCAACACTTGTCTCCTTACTCGCTATTCAAGTTTTCGCTCGTGAGAAATCCGATCCTCAGTAATCATTATTCATAATAATATTCATTAAAATATTTGCTTGTACATTTAGTAGACATTTAGTCTACTTTTCCAATCGCGTATTTCTCATGAGGAAAAATTTAAAGTCTAATGTTATTAATCTAAACTAAATATAACATTAGGTAGTAACTAGTAACTATTCACTATTATGTTCAATTTATTGGAATTGCTAGCTAGGTGCGTCAATCTAAGCTAATGATTGACATTGGTAATAAATTCTTATCCTAGAAAAAAAAGGTAAATAACGAAAAATTCACGTACACGTCCTGTCACGTACACGTACATCCCACTAAGTAACAACTACGTCAGCTTCTATTAAGCCTTAACCAGTTTGAACGATGACCGTAACTGATGTGAACTCTAAACTCTAAGCATGATCTTAAATTATTATTAGTATTAGTGTAATTTAAGCGCTCATGTTTGCGGTGGAAATAATTACCCGCGATATTGCTCGTTCTTTTAAACGCCATTTCGCGTAACGACATTTTAATTAGGCGGGATGAGAGTGCACATTAAAAAATAATACTCACGTTAATATTTGTGCTATAACACTTTCAATGATAACCGTTGGTAAAAGCCGCGGGGATCAGGGGGCCCTGGAATTAGAGAAAAGTAAAAGGGTCAGTTTGCTAAAGCCGTGTGAATTCCGATCGACGATCTAGCATTAGAAAGTTTTAATTAGACTATTAGAAGTTTAATCGGCAATCGACCGGTGGATTCAATTGTGAGTGCGCAAATCATAATTGAATGGAGGTATAAAATGTCGAGTGGACCGTTGGACCGTTAACCTCTCGGGGCAGATTTAAAGGTAGTAAGTTCTGGTTCGCAGTCGATAGAGCGGTAGCGGGCTCAGTGGCCAACAAAATAAAAACAGCGAGTGGATGAGTTAGAGCGGCGCGCGACCGCTCGGCAGCGGTAATTACACCGCTTGTTCTCCTTGATTTACGGTTATTGCCCGTGGGGGCATTCCCGTTACCTAATAAGATCGTTTTACACCCGGGAACCACATGCGCCGCGCCGCTCCGGACCGGCCGGAGGCTGGACCGTTCATTCTCTCATTAGCGACGTATTTGTTTTACCCCAACGATTACGGACGATTGAGTTAATATCCCGTTTGATATATGAATCGCCTGAAACGGAAGGGTAACTCATTGTAGTGCTCGGCTAAGCGTGAAATGCACTCGTGCTGTAATTGCTCAAATGTCTTTAGCATCACACGCTAAACGCAGTACCCACTAAATCTATTACGAGGTTAGCTAGAAGCTACGGATCTATGAAAGAAATATAAATTAAAGTTCGAACTTGAAAAATGTATTGTAAGAAGACGTGAGGAGTTAAGATCTCGTGGCGGTGTCGGCTGGCGGCCGACAAGCAATGAAGACTGATGGCGTCTCTGGGAAGCAGTTATGGAGCTCGGTCGCAGTTTTAAAAAGCCATTACCCGAAGCAGTGCACCGCGTAGATTGCTGCCATCGCCCGCCGCCTTGCTCATATTTCGTAACACTTGATAATCGCATCTCTCACGCTTCACTTGCTCGCTAACTTATGGTGATTATGCTCTAAGAGCGACAAGGAAGATCGGTTCAGTAATGAGATTGGACCGTCTCGCTAAAATTTTAGTGTCGTCAGCTGCTAATTGCGTCTGCGGTGCCCGCCTTGCGCCTCCGCGAACTATCTTGAGCGCGCCTCTCAGGTACCTGTCACTTAGTCTTATCACTCCACAATGTAAAGCCTTAATAGTACTATATATAGTTCGGAAAATGGCCCGAAATTTAGCACCCGCGAAGCGCGAATCGACCAATGAGAAACAAAACAGAACAAACATTAATTTGAATTCCATGACAGTTGAAACTTTTCGAGGAGGACAATTTTCTGAATTGCCTTCATTTGAGTCTCACTGAAATGGGCATTTTTGAACATAAAGTAATAAATGAAAAAAGTTGGAATCGAAAGTTAATAACTTCATCCCATTTATCACAAAATAAAATAAGTATTAAACTTTTCTTATATTCATTGTGCGAAATACTGCTCTATGGTGAAATCTTAACCTTATGTTCTTCATGATAAAGTAAAGTAAATAGATAAAGTATCCAAACAGTCTCCTATAGAAAAATTATATTACCAATGGTAAAGTTAGCCTTCGGCATATCTTACAAATATTATTGGAAACAGCAAATGGGCATGTAGCCTAGTTGGTAAGGGATCACTGTCGGTTATGGAAATCTGTAATCAACCTTAGCCTAAGCTGGATAGAAGTCCTGCTTTGGGTCAGTTGCAAACACGTTAGCAAAGATTTTACCGCGTGGTTAACTATGTCTAGCAATCACGCCTTTAAAAAACGCTTTTTAAAAATCTATGAAAAAAGTATTTCTTTCGAAAATTATTTTCGGAATAGGACAATTACATACTTTTGCATTTTAGATAAGATGCAATTCTTACTTATTGATAAACACAATCTTCATTTTATTATTATACTATATAATAAAATTATAATAATTAAAATATCCTAAGTAAGTAATGCGCTATTATTAAAGAAATTACTAGATTTACTACGCAAAAGTTAGTTAGCTTGTTAGTTACTTACATGGGTAAGTTAAGTACTTCGCCCACTACAGAGTATAACTTTTTATTTTAAGTACACGCCTATCAATTTCCGGATTTTTATAGTAAACTGTGTATGATACACTTTTATTAAAATTGACCATTGGCGGCAGTAGCCACTTATCAATTTATTGTTTTTGAATGTGAGATTCTGTAAAACCTATTTACAATATTACGTACAATAAATTTGGTTATCGACATGGTTCATAGTGAATATAGTGGACAAAGTACACACCTAACTATAACCTTGTTTTTAGTCAGTTAGTTGTTTAATTCCCCAAATTATGTTTTTTCATATTGTTGTTATGCGATGAAAATGGTAAAGCGGCATTTAGCCACTGCAACTGCCACCTAAAGACATTTGTGACAAGCTTCGAATAGGAAAATTAGTGTAAATGTGATAAATCCTGTTAGAAATATGAGTTAGTTAGTAACTATTAGTTAGAGAATAAGATGACTTTACTTAATAATCTTAAGTAAGTATTGAGTTAATTCGTAGCTGGTCACAAATGCTTCGCTTTAGTGTTTAGTAGAGTAGTAATAGAATAACCACACCTTTCTGATCGAAACACAAATTATATATAAACCAACCTCTATGCGTCAGAGACATATGTAGCGGAATTAATTAGATAATTAGTAAGGATAAACAATTATAGATATTAGTAATGAATACTTACCCCCTTGATCTCAATATTTGAGATAACAAGTCAGCTGCATTCAATTCCACGGAAAGGTTACAAATCTTTTCGTTTTTGCATTTTTTCCGCACTTAATAACTAGTGACATTTAATATAACTGTAACTATTACTTACTAAATTTAATAAAAAAAAACTGAATATAATATAACATTGCTAACTTTAACCATACATCTCTGTAATAAAAAATTGATAGACAGGTACATAATTTCTAGATATGATTTGGTTGATTAAATTGTTGATGAAATCCTTGCTGATTCAACTAAAATTTAAATCATGTAATCTGTAATATTTATTTAAATCAATTTTCTGTGACTTATCCTAAATAAAATTTTATGACCTACTTAATTTCCCATAGAGTAACTTAGCAACATGTAATGTAATTTTATAAGTATATTAATTTACCAAATGAACAATCGTAATTTTCTGATAGAGCCTTATATTAACTCTAATTGGTATCAGAATTTACCCGTGCCTTTCTTATCAACATTAAACACTTACTAAGTCTTAGTAATTTATACAGTTTAAAGTTCTTAGTTAACACATATGTAGTTGTAAGCGATAAGTAAAGTAAAGTAAAATTATTAATATATCCAAAACTATGGTGTTTAGTTACTCTATTGAAAACCGGTTGGTATTTTTTATAAAACATATCCTTAACGTAAATAACAAATTCATGTAAACCTAGGTGTTTGAAGTGAAACTTCTGTACTGAGTTACTCATTAATCTACATTATTAGTAGGTGGACCGACTAAAATTTAGTTCGTATGTAGATGGCAAAATGTATTAATAGTGCCCAAAAATAAAATTACGGACAAAATGTATACAGTCACTAAGTAGAAAACAATGAAAATGAAACAATTTTTAAAATTAGTTGGAGTCCCCTTGGAATTTGGCAGCTGTCTCTACAATCACTATTAGAGCGGGTATTTCCGCACAGCTCGACAAAATCAACAACAAAACAAACAAACCACTGTACTCGCCAAAACCAACCAAATGAGCCCAAACTTGAAGGGGTACTAGCCGTTGGATGGGTCTACTGTCCCCTTCCTGGTTCCATGATCACATAAGCTCAAAGGAAGAAAAATATTGTCTAATACAATTACTATTCAGTTAAATCTGACATAAACTTGGATTACTAAAACACTTATTACGTAGGTGTATTTTAAATAAGTAGGATTATTATACAATGTGATTTTGTAAAATTATCCTGCACCTTCCATTGGTAGTTTTAGACATTGCAATAGTATGCAATATATGTCGGACTTTGTCAACCAGAAGTTTCACTTCTTAATCTATAGTTTAGACTTAATCGTATATTATTTCCTTAAACTACACTTATATTATAACTATTTCCTAAATGATTAAATGTTAATATACTAGTAAGATTTGTTTAAACTTACAGGGGTGTAGTTGAGGGGCGCGCGGCTGACGGCAATGGCTGGGAAACCGGATGGCTGGGGGCTGGCGGCCTGCACGTATCCAACGCTCTCTGCAGCGGAGCCATAGACATCAAGTGCGGGGCCAGGGGAGCTGGCAGCGGGGAACCCAGCGCGGCCCCCAGCGGTGTGGGGCGAAGCAGGTGGCCCGAATCCAGCAGCAGCAGCTTGGTAGTTGTTCATCACTGTGGAGATAACACGCGTGTAAAATATGTTTTATCTCACAGACGATCTGTCTTGGAAACAACGATGAACTACCAAACACAATAAACCTTAGCGTTACCTGGAGCAAAAATGATAAAATATATTGATTGCAACAAAAAATAGTTTTAGCCGTTTACGTAAAAACATATAAAGGCAGCGTTTCCCTTTAGTCTTATTTCAGGAATACATGATATTTTATGGTTGTTTTGGCAAAACATCAAACAGTTCATCTGTTTTTATGAAATACGAGTAAGTGGCTTTTTAGAAGTGTGTAAATAAATGACGTGACAAGATTTAAAGTTTGCTTACAAGTACTACTCTTCTTGAAGACTTACTTGTTTGCTGAATTAACGCTGAAATAATTTTAAATAAAATTGCACAAAGATGAAACCTACGTTCCCTTGCTTTATAAGATTTAATTTCTTGGACAAAGACATTGCAGCGTGGAGTATGAATAGGCAAAGGCGTAGTGTTTGGATTTTGCTACAATTTTAACAGGACTTGAAACAAACAATATCATCACAACATCAACACAAACACAAGCACGAATAACGATTACCACAAAAGCAACATTTCACATATAAATAATCACATAGTGCCGTAGTGATGTAACATGAATTCTGTATGTAAGATTGGTTGATAATAGGTTTTATGTGAGGAGACAGTAGCGGTACGAGATTAGTGTTGTTCTTAATCCAATCAAGTATTTTGAACACGTAAGCCAATGTAAGGGTTTGTTTGTGTTTTGATGGTAAAATGTGATGAGTGGTATATGGAATGGTATGCGTACCTGAGAGCGCTTGCGCGAGCAGCGGTGTGTTGTTATTCGGAGTGAGTTGTCCGTTGGTCAGGTCAACTGGAAACATACACACGGTTCGCATTCGCTACACGTACACGAGTGACGCACACACTCGTTATCTCATTACACACACATCCATGACTGAACCATCCAAATTCGACTGAAAAAATCAAACTCAACCGACCTCATATCCCTTTAGCATATTGAACGATGAACTGTCAATGTAATCCCGACTCCATATTAAAGTTCAGATAAACTTGGCGCGTAAATGCATGAATAATTTAGCCGTCGGAGACTGATGCCGCGCTGACGAATGAGGACAGTCAAGACCGAGATTATGTCGGAACAAAAAAATATTACGTATGTCACGTGCATTCAAATGAAAAAGCGGGAACGAAGTTTCGCGCGTATAAATCAGGGAGGACGAAAAAAACTTTTACAAAATTTCCAGTAAATTATCTGACGTGAGTTCTCGCTGGCAGCGGGTCCGCTTATTGAATAGGGAGTGGCATTAGCATACGGTGCACGTCGCAGTGGTTTCAGCCCGCTCGCGCCACTCGGCGACGCTACCCGCCACGCTGTCGCTTATAATTATGTTGTGCGACGTCTCAATGATAAGTTTGAAAAGAAAATTACTAGATGTTAAGTTAAGATGTTGTAATATTGTATAAATAATTTGGAAATTTGATTGTACTACCGAATAGTCAGAATTTTTAAATAGATTTATGTTTAAAAAATGTTACATATATTATTATAAAATTGCTTTGTGTTGTATATGTATCGTTTACATTTAAAAGAATAAAGGATGAAAACCCGTCCAATACTATTTATTTAAATTGTCTTTATTAAATATATAATCCACATCTATATAAGTGTGAAAATACTGTAACAAGTTTTGTTACAGTATAAAGCAGAGAAGAAAATGTTCTAAGTGTAAAATTCCTTTAAATTCTAACAAGAAGCGGATTAATAATTCTCGTTCACGTTTTTGCCTGTTCATAGTGACACCATTAGCTCTATTGGCTTGTACGACAAATTTCATTTTTGTCAGATGCGCGAGTTATGATTAGTGTGAAAAATAGGGGTCTGCGGTCGCACCAGGTGATTACCGGCCTGCTAGTGACTTTGCAAAAAAAGTACAATATAAGTAATGGAGGATGAATGATAGATGGCGCCGCTCTCGCCTCCGCGCCTGCGCCCGCGTCCGCTCCGGCCCGCAGCAAAATGCTGACACATTTTAATAACATTACCGTGCGATGTGAGAGGCTATTTATTTGAGGGTAGCCTCGTAATAAATAAGAATTTGAGTAGTGGCGCAGACACGTCTACGGATCGTTAACGTGTCGATCGCGTATAGCTCATTCCTTTCCCATTACTTTAACGGACGGCTATCTCACTTATATTTATTAAGTAATTCAGTCAGGCGTTCGTAATATTTCACCACAGAGAGTGTAGATGTTTGTGAATATGCTATGAAGATACACTGAATAGGGTGGAGTCGCTAATTTCGTTTAGTGAATATATAGCGCACTGAAAGGGGTTGGGTTTGAAGTGTAGTGGAAACTGCAATTTATTGAGCTATTTGCATATTTACAGTTTCAATCGTACTTCACAGCTGGGTAGTTACCAATAAAGTCACAAACAGACCCGCTTGAATCTGCGTTGAGACGTGTGCTCGACCTCAAATAATTTATGACTTCAACAATTCACTTTGCCGACTCAGAGGCGCGAAAACAACTTCATAGTTCTACGGTAATACGAGTATCTGTGTCGGACGTTAATTTCACGGCACTTCAAGCGAGTGCTCAGTTTGTACAGTCATGTTAAAACATACTCAGAATGTAATTTGTGCGTGTAATCACTCAAGTTTCTCAGCACCCTAACCGCAGGTTCACTGAATACGAAACTTCAGTGCCTACCGACTAAGCCTTCATTGTCTTACGGAAAGTTATTTAAGTGTTTCAAAAGCAGTTTGACGTATCACGTTTTCCTAAATGTGAATAAGTTCGCCAAGGACGAGAAATAAATAGAGTCGGCTTCGAGAAAATAACGGCTGCCAATTTCCAATTTTATTAGTTCAGCCGTGAAGTCGTAGTGACCCTCTTATCGAGGTACGTAATTCGCACTCGGGGAACCTCTGCTCTCACCTCACAGGGAGCACATATTCATCTATAAATTCAGAGGCCGTCTTGCGCGAGCTATTCGAACTTTCATAATTGCGAAGTTCGGGAAACTTAATAATTCTTCTTCAGAAGTAGGATGACGGCCGTACGAAATATTCACCGGGCGTACTCCCTCAGTAAGTCCCGCCCTTGTAGCCGGTACGAGTACATTACACGTGGCTTTTTACTTATAACAATGTTCAACTTTGCTTAAAAAATCTTGCAACTTTTTTGATGTGTGCGAGGGATATAATTTAAGAGTTTTCTGAAAAGGAAACAACCGAATACTTTGTAAAGTATTATTCAGAGTTTTGTACAACACATCCGTCACACCGCTGCGCGGGTACACGAATCTTTTTGTGCGGTGAACAAAGAGTATGAAATACCTTGTTAAAAATTTATGTATTAAAAATTTGTTACTTTGACGACACAATAGTCCAAGTCTGCCGCTGGAATTTTATCCCATGTCGTCATTTGCCTCATTTATAAAGTTTTGCGGCAGCCACATTGTGTTCTCTTTCATAATGAGAAGTCAAAATGTATATGTAAGGGAAATAATATGTATACCTACTTCACGCACGATTGGCGGAGCTAAGAAGGAAAATGCTCACAAATCCAAAAGTTGGGCACTCGCATCCCTCACCTATGAGATCGCAATACTTCATTTCGCACTCGGCACGATTGAAATGTTTTATTTCAGCGTTTACGGTGGATCTCGACCCAACACGGATACCGAAAATGTATATTTAATAGGTGCCATCAATAACCAGGGAAGATGATACGTTTTCGTTGCTTTTCGATCGGTTAACCGCTAGGACTTATCACAATTGCAAATTAATCGAATATCTATTCTGTTCGCTGGCCGACGCACGCCGTCTCTGATTTGTAATTCAAAGAAGGTAACTCGTATCTTTTCGTACCTCTCTGAAATCTAATATGATTTGTCACTACAAAAAGTTAATCAGGCAATTTCAGAACATAATCCTAAAGGGATTTAACTGACAATACTTAGAAATAGGGAAGTCGATTATATCTAACATGCGCATGTCATGGTTCAGTCATAGATAGCAACAAGAAATATGAAAAAACATATAAAGCGACATTAAGAAAAGCAAAACGAATCAATTATGAGTATATTGAATAAACACACAGTAAAAAGATTATCAAATATTATTCTACGAATTACTGAACTCTTCAATGTACGAAAACATCATCTACCCATATTAACAATTTATATGCGAATTAATTCCGCTTACATCTACATTTAGTACTACAACAATTTTGATCGCCGACTATTCTATGTACATAATGATAGAAATAGGACTACCCATAGTTTTCTAATGGCAATTTAGTTACAATGTATAAAATCGCTTCACTTTGAGCCTAATGTACGGTTGCCTAAGGCACAACAATGTAAATTACAATAAAAATTCTATTCTAAGTCTTAAAAATAAACGGAATTACGGCTATAGAAGAGTTTGCACCACCAATCACATCATTTTACCACAAATTTTCTAACGCTTACATTTCTACACTCTAAAATTTTGTACATAAGCTTACATCTGTAAGCGGTATCCACTTTTCCAAAATTACAGACACTGTCCTAATATACAGTGACATTTAGTCGACTATTTCGAAAGCTCGAACTAATATGTAATTACAGTAATATTAATAAAAACGCCCGCATTTGATAAATTACTAAGTCTAGTCTATTTGGAAACTCCGCTAGTTTAATATTATTTACGGCCAGATCGACTCTACAAATTTGCCTACTTTGACTGTCTTTGACCTTCTAATATTTTTTTCTATTCTATTATATTACTATTAATATTCGTCTAATACTGTTCTAAATAATTTTGAAAACACTAGTAACGACTACCACACTTTAATTTTCTGATCTTCGATTGTTACTCACATATTTTACCAACACTATTCTATTTTCCAAAGTAGTACCTACAGTACAATACGGATCAAACTTTATTAATTTTCAAATAGAAACATTACTCGCCCTATTGTTGGTGCGGACGGCGTTCTCCTTTCGCCGGACTGCAGTTTTCTTGTTATCGGGTTATCACTACCATAATCGTTTCAAAACCGAAACGTGTGTGTCTATGTTATGTACACAAAATACCCGCATGTAAGTCTTTTCTCCTCTAGTCTTTATAACGATCATCTTTGCGTCATCATAAACAAGTGAATACCTATAGAAACTATTATATAAAATGTAAATCTTCCTGGTCGTAAACAAGTGTAAATAGATTCCGAAGGAGTAAGGACTTACAACGCACGTATCGTTGAATGCGAGGGATTTGTGCTCAACTCGACGAAATCTAGAAGAGATTAGTATGCTAATCAACTGATATACATGTCCTTTCGGACCCATTTTCTGGCGATGATATTCTACTATAAAACTTTATGGGCGATGGAGCTCGCTAGACTAGCGTTTAGGTTAGGTAGTCAAATCTATAGACATACATATAAGATAAACTATCTAAATAGTAAGTAAAAAAGTCTGACCCATCCAAACACAGCACTCTTATCTATTTCGGCGTTTGGTACGAGCCGAACGCTAGATTGTACTCTATTTCTATTATTTACATTGTATCTAAGAAGACCTGTCGGGATTAACACGGAACGAGGTCGCATTGCGCTCCGACTCAAGCAACAAGCACTAAACGTAACAGTTACTAACACAATTAACGGTCAAATATCTTAAATTACAAATGGAGTTGGCACCGTCCGACGCACGGCCACTCGCCGCCTCGCCAGCTAATTATTTGGATTCAAACTGACGCGCGACGGCTGTGACCCTTTAAGGAATTTCGTTTCAAGGCGTTAATTTGTCCTAACATCGTTTCCTTATTTTTGTTTTCGGCTGACTCCTGTAATTGCTAATTTAATTTGTCCGCCAGTACCTCACTGCGGGATTTTGTTTTTAACGTTTCGTATGCATTTCTCCGCAACCGGGTGCAAGTGAATAATACCGAGCTATGCAAAATAGTTGTGTGGGTGTGTCTGGGTCGCGGGCTGCATTCTGAGGGCGAGCGTGTTGAATGTGAGGAATGTCGGAGATGCGGCGGCGGGTGGCCCGCGGTCGCGTGTGCTTGCCTCCCGAGTGCCGGCACTCGGGCACGGCTAGGCACTAGGCACTAGGC
>DWNR01003220.1:0-12018 GCA_018250455.1 Polygonus leo | reverse complement strand
GAACCCTCTGCATAATGTAAATAGTCTGTGATCTCTCGAGGCTCTCTTCTCTGGAGCCCAGCCATGCTAACGTCAGTATCCAGTAATTTGACGCGTGATGCTAGACGCGCCTAAATAGATTACATTATCTGAGTACTAGATCCCTTGGAGAAATGAATAAGTCAATCGGGGATAACTAATGGAGATTGAAAGAATCCAGAGATAAAAGAATCGCAGTTTTCGTTTCATTGCACGCATCATCAAAATGTAACAAAAAATTGATTGAAATCGTGAAAATATTTATTGGGCATAGTGTATCTTACAACCAATGTAATATTTGGATATATAATTTGTTGAAAAACGGCATGATTAAGGTATAATGTTAAAAATAATTGCCATATAAAAGTCGTGTTATTTATCTATACCAAATTTCTTCGTGATTAATCAAAAACTACAGACACTTTTACATTAACAAATTAAGCGGTATATTCTGAATAGAAGTTTAAACAATAGAGACTTGAATATAAGAATAATTTAAAATGATAAACAACGCATTAGATGAGTAATAGGTATCTTAGTAAAGAATGAGCTGAATGACGTCACTCGAAAAAATGGCACTTTAAATATTCTCTCTATAAGACCAGTAGCACTAAGCCTTCGGATTATGTCAATAGTCTCAATGAACTCTCAAGAGACTTCTTTGAAGGCTCTCCTAGCCTGACTTTACTAGGCACTCTATAATTTGACGTATAATACTAGACAGGCGTTACCGGTAACCATCTATTTCTGGAATATATCCGTCCAATATTGATACAAACCTTAGCGTCGACTAAAAATTAGTTTTTTACTAACAAATATCAATTTTTACTGTTTGAGTTATTACAAATTACAAAGTGTTGTAAATCTTTGTAGATAAATTAACTGGTATACCTACTTTCAGTAACTAAATTTCCTATATTAGTGTATATTCCAGTAGGAGATTGATCTGTATATTTTTTAATGTGAATATACCTCATAATAAACGGACAGTCAGCTATTACCTATCGCAGTGAAAACCTGAATTCTATTTAAATAATCTTCTTCTATTTAACGATCCCTTCCGAAATCTACAAATTCTTGAGTTAGTTGTGATTGCATTTTAGATGTTTCTCTCTCCACTGACTTCACTAGAATAGCGACGTTCAGTTTTCATATATATGTAAGAGGAGTTGGTGCAACCAAACCGCAGTCCGCGAGATAGCGCGGCAAAATTGCGATATAAGTTTGAAGAAAAAAAACCTAGAGGCGACTACTTTTTTAACCACAGTCTTCCAGGCCCACGAGTGCAGCAAGGTTTAGACAGGAACATAGAAGCAACAACCCGTTTACCACAAATGCTCGAGGACTTGCCGCAAGCAACCAGAGTCCTCCAAGCCCGCGAAGAAGCGCAGTAAGATTGTGAAACAAATAAGCAATCGAGAAACATTGAGACGACTATGATTTAAACACAAATGCTAGAGGAGTTGCCGCACACAACCAGAGCTCCAGACCCGCGAAGGAGCGGCAATTGCGGTACAAGTTTGAACACAAGAAACAGCAAGCGACTTATCGCTACTTGTATACCAATAATTGATCAAAGTTTCCACTCAGTTTACCCGATTGTTACTTAACAGTGTTTACTTAATTGTTCATGAGTAAGTCCAACTCTACTTATATCGTAAACGTGTTAGCTCTGTGTCTAGTTCACAAGTTATATTGTTTCATCTCCCTCAGAATAGTCATGTCTGTATATAACCCAAAGTTTGTTTGTTTAACAATTTAGACTTCTGAAATTTTACCTTATACATTCAAATAAATACAATATAATGTACTCGTCGTTGTAAAACCCAAGTTTTATTTTTTGAAAGTTTACACAGTGAAAACTTACGATTTTTAGCAATACCCGCGGGCAATTGTAGCACAACTGTCAAATTGACAGCTGACTTTTACGTACTTTTCCACATTTCTCTGTTGCTACCTTTAAACGGCAAGAGGGCATGTCTAGGTCTCATTGCATGGACGTTCATTCAACCTAAGCTAAACGTTACTAAGGAATCATACTACAGATATAACGTTAAAAATCACGTAGCGGTTCCAGGGCATAAACCCCGCGTTTTCGTTGTTTCATGTCAAAACCTGCATCCGCATTTTATGCGGTTAAATAGTATAGGAAATTACACAAGCTATGTATAATATAACATCCATCAATGTTCAGTTACAGTACATAAAAGTGATAAGCGATGGTCAGTTAAAACGCTACTAAAAGCCGCTTCGTGATAGCGCAGAAATAGGGACTCACAACTGCTTTGTATAATGAAGCAAAAAAAACTATGATACTTATTTCTCCTATACGAATATTTTTCATAATACTCTTTAATATATCCGTATTAAATCCCTTCTGAAAAAGCAACCTCTCTTACACAGCAACAAAAAGACTGAATAATCGCTACGATAACGAGCAGTGTTATTGTAAGCGTATTTACATACTTTTCACACATGGCTTCGGGACTAAATCTTTTACCCCGAGTTCACCAGACCCACCTTACACCCGTCTTTGAATATGTAAATTGGAATTATAATGTATGTCTGCGACAAAGCAACAGAACTATACCGTACATACTTTGTTTATCAGTTGAATAAATGGCAACCTACATATGCGCTACTTCTGCACAATTCTCTCTATCCTGTTGGCAGACCATTTCTTCAGCGAGATTGTTTAAAATATTTTTGTTTATATTCAATTTGAAACTGATAAATAATGATGAAAGTCCGAAGGAATCACTTAAAATCTTTTAAGCTTATAGATTTTATAAAGCAACTACCATTCACCCACAATAAATGATACTTATTTTGTGCGTGCAACTGATCTCGTCAGGTGAAGTAATGAAAAGTACACAAGCAACATGTAATTTGAGTATTTTTTTAAATCCATGCATATGTAAAAATGATACGTATTACAAAAAAAAAACAATTTCTGTCCTCTTAATTCCAATTGACACACGTTTTAACCATCATTTAGTAAGACGGTAAGATTGTAAAATGTCATTACAAATCGGAATCTAATTGTAAAATGTCATAACAAATCGGAAACTATTTGTAAAAAAATCATTACAAATCGGAATCTATTTGTAAAATATAAATAACTTAACCTGACATAGTTTCGTGAAACATCAACAACTACGAACGCTTCGAATTTAAAATTCAAATACCAACAATTGATCATTTCAAATTCGAATAATAGAATATTCGATCGAAGAAATACATCTAGTCTTTCACTATGAATATTGTAAAATGACGTTGAGTGCTGGAAATATAAAGGGGTGGGGGAAAGGTAGGGAGGTGGCTGGGCCGGCCAGCGATCAGTCACTGTCAAGTTGCCGATAGCGAGAGACGTCTTGGTATTTCGTAGAATTTTATCGTTAACGATATCAATTCGTGTTTTTAATCGAAAATTTATTTTCCCTGATAGGCTCACAAATGGACCGACTTGGGAAGGGCGCATGAATGAACGGAGCGAAATTGATTGAAATAAGGTCCTTAAAGCTGCGTTTTTATTTTGTTACCATTAATATAATAATACTTTTTTATTTTTTTTATTCTACACTACTAAAAGATTACCTATGTAACGTGTTATATTACAAGGTTAATGACACATTTAACATTGGATTCCAAGAATCTACTTTGTAATTATTGTAAGTTTTCGTTTTACCTAAAAGACGAAAAAAATAGCTCTTTGAAAACTTTCATTACTTTTTATTGACAGCCTGTCAGTAATGATGAGGCAGATGCTTAAAAAATATGGGTTTATTAAAAAGTTCTGTCTAAAAATCTAGACCTTAATCTTCGCCCGTCAAGTCCAATCTAGCACATTAATTAGCTACAGACTTTGCATCATGTACTAGACACAAGTTGGAAATTAAAGCTTACTTACTAAAAGAAGGAAACATCATTTATTACCTACAGGTCTGTAGGTTATGTTTTTAAAGTAATTTTAACAGATTCACATTGTATGTAGTTTATTCAACCACATACCTTTCAATGGAATGAAAAATATATGTTTATTATATTTGTAATATGTTATTCGTTAAAATGCAATGGATGTATATAATAGCAATACTTGTATAAAAAATATAGAAAAAATAATAAGCTTTATCTAGCTCATGTTGCCCCATTAGAAGGTATAAAAGAATATAAACACACAAACTATCTAGAATATATTTAAAACCAAACCTGACTAGGACCATATTGCTTAAACGCTAGCAACATCATCCTAGTTAATTTTCTAGAATAGAATAGAATATTTTTAGGTTCTAAACGAGGCGCCTGCGCATTGTAAAAAAGCTTATAGTAAGTTAGTGCACGATAAACACTTTAAGATAGCTAAAGCCTAAAGCTAAATGCTTTAGGGTAAAAATCGGTCAAAAATCCAAAAATCGGCCAAAAATCGGTCAATTCCGGATAAGAAATAACACGAAGGGTTCCGAACTAGTTGTCTACAGATAACTTATTTACAATGCAACGTTTAAAATCTTAGACGGAAACCTAGGTGACGTGACAATGTATAAACTTTGTAGATTTTTCATAAATAACTATTTCATTTTAGTTGTAGTTATGGTAGCGGCCATTATACACACACACACACACAAATCTTCACGCCAAATCCCCAATAGTGTAGGCCAATATCGAGTGCCAAACGGCACGGTGCCGGCATATTGCATAGCTTCTTCCACTTTCATAACTCTCCTCATACAAACACGCCGATTTCGGAGACTCTTCAGACAACACATAATACTACACATTTAAAATCGAGTGTCTACATAAAACCGTTCATAACACTGCCCTGTGAGAGACGGACAGACTGACGGACAACGAAGTCTAACTAATAGGGTACCATGGCACCCTTTGGGTACGGAACCCTAAAAATAACATGTTCACTTTTGACCCGTTTAACAAAATCGGAACTTTATCCAAATCATTGCACCCTTCTCATGTTGAATCGTCCACACTTGCTGAGAATTTATTACTCTGCTGATTTTTTCAATCGCTAACGGGTAGCGGCACCCACGAGGCGAGATTTATAAGACATTCTCTCACAAAGAGTCACGTAATTCAGCGCCTTTGTGGGTGACCCGTGCTCGAGATAAGTTCCCTGGGGATGCGAAAAAATGACACCGATGTAGACCAGTATAAAACGGAACTATCTGTTTTATTCTATTCCTTTAGACTTTATTTAAATTGTGTAAAGATATTTTTCAACTAGGTCACAGCAGGCCACACAGGTCAGGTGTCGTATACTTATCAAACGTATTATTTAACATCGTATTAGTTAACATTGGTTAATAATTTTATTTCATGCAACTGACTACTATAAGTAATAAACTTTTGAATATAACGAAGTTTCTGATGCTTTGAATAACCACTACACACACACACATCTTTACGCCAAATCCCTAACGGGGTAGGCAGATAGTATTGAATAACCACTACATCTATAACTAAATCAAAATAAACATGATTCTTACGTTACTAAGATCACAGATAAGTGTTAACGAAACACGAAAACAAGATCGACATTCTGCTCCTACCTAGGTCAGAAGCTTCTATCTAGTAGGTACCTAGCCACAAATCTTTTTATACCTCACATCTGGGTAGATCTCTCTCCCCACGACCAGGAACCAAGACTTAACTTATTAAGTTTGTGTTAAGCGGATTAGAAAAAATACGCGAGCAAATAGTTAACCCATTTCAAATGTTTCCAGAACGGCTACAAAATCTGTGGCAAGAATTTAACGTACTTCATCTTATCCTATAATCCAAAATGCACTACTAGTTAAAAAAAAATTAAAGTTAAAAATAACCTCCCAAAAACGTAAATCGAATGTTATTTGAAACGGCCTCTACAAGATAACATATTGTTGTTGGCATAGCATATTGTTCTTGGCATAGTTACTTCACGTGCTACAAAATGTAAAATATTAAGTTATTTCTATAAGAACGCGAGCCCAGTTTTATAACCGTCAGCTTAGTTACAAAGTAACATAACAAGATCCAACATGTCAACGAACTATTTACCTCCAACAAAGGCCAGTATAAATCCGCTTATATCACGAATCAAACGAACAATGAGATAACTAACGTAATACAAGACCGAGTGAAGAAACCACAAAGCTGAAGCCATGCGGGCTTTAGTTTTAGAGGAGTACGTAAATGTAGAACAACAAAACAGAACAAATTGAAATAAAAAGTAGTAGGTAGCAGTAGTTTCTAAAGGGAACTATATTTTCTGTCAACTAAGTTCAGATGTGTCACTAATCTGCAATATTATAATATCTATTCCCAAGGAATACTTAGTGACAGATCTACTATTTTCGGAACAAATATTATTTATAAGGTCACTAAAATTGAATTTATTAGCTAATTAAATAAGTGCAGTTTTCTAAGATTGATTGTGCTTGGCCATCATTCCATCATTGTCCCGTCTGCCATATAATTACGCCATATATACCAGACATTGATGAACAAATGTTCATTCTAAAATTAGAATCTACTCCATTATGTTTGCCATTTAAAAGCCAAGTAAATATTTATTGGAATTCGTGTAGTTCGTCTGGGGAGGTACCACCGCCAGCCTTAAAATCCTCCGTGTAGCAATTTATTGTGTTTATTCCACTCACAAAGAATAAAAAATATAACAATAACCGTGTCGCGTATTAAGTAAAGTTTCAAGAGTAATAAACCATGTTTGAAGAAGAGAATATTATTATCTGCATAAAATATCTTAGTAAAAGAGTCACGACTCGACACTAAACCAAAAGAGACCGCACCATTTCCGTTTTTAACTTTGTTTTTATAGTTGAGTTTACACATTTATTATGGTTTTTACTCGTATATCCATATATATATGTTTTAGTAGTAATGTTACCAAAAATTTCGTCCCTGTAATTTGAGATCGAAAAAATACCATAATTGATGTCTTATCACATTTGAATAATGTTATGAATAAATTTAAAAAATCTTACAAAAAATATTACATAGAAAACTTTTATTTAAAAACTTATATTTAGCAAGTATACATCCTGTGTGAATGTTCCATCCAAATAAATTATTTGAGCGAAACATCCACGTTTTAATGGACTTGTGTTAATGTTTTTTATTACTACTGCCCGCGTAGAGCGATGTATTCCGATCTGTAAATAAGAAGGTTCAAGATTCAATCCCAGATATATAGATATAGATAAAAAATATAAAAAAATACACTCATTAATTTATTGAAACCATAAACTAATCAGTTCCAAATTCTTATCGCAGAAAAACGTAAAAACTATAAGGAAAAGCACGTTCCTGATAGTTTTTACATTTTAGCGGTGAACCGTGACTTTTTAACGCAGTTGGTACGCATCATCCCGCACCGATTCCACTTTGAATAAAAATGTGGTCACTATCGTCGGTTTTATTCCTAAATGGATATTGTGTCAACATTTTCCTTTCTTTTTATTTCTTTTTGCCGTATATTTAAGTAAAAGAAGCAAAGATAAGTGTAGATGTAGCTGCGACACATCGGTATGTGTAGGTTCAACCACAAAGAGGCTTGAAGTTCTACTAACGCCACATATAGATATGGTGCTATACCGAAGAACCTAAATAGCCACAATATAATGTGTTTTACATTCTCACTCAAAAAGTACACACATATTCTAGCGGTAGCAATAAATTATTTAACAACTATGTCATCTAAACTGTAAGCCAATAAACAGTTAACACT
This sequence comes from Polygonus leo, assembly GCA_018250455.1. NCBI lineage: Eukaryota > Metazoa > Arthropoda > Insecta > Lepidoptera > Hesperiidae > Polygonus > Polygonus leo. The sequence goes on along the minus strand of DWNR01003220.1, from coordinate 4,259 downwards.
TAACCAATTCTGATGGACCAGATAAGAACCAATTATTGAAAAATAACTTACGAACTCAAGATAAAGTCATAACTATTTGTAATACATTATTGCTATTTATTATTGTTGATAAAGATAAGAAAATAATGTATAAATATATATATATATATATAAATAAAACATCCTTACAAAGCGAAAACAAAATAAATTCATCCGCGTTTGAAATGCATACTCGTATAAAAAACAACCCTCGATTTCCTTTTATTTGTCTTTCAAAGCTCATCACTCACCGATACCCTCGAAAGAAACTAGTTATTATAAGCGAGAACAATACAACGAGTGGATTCATTTACAAGAACCTTGCTTACAAGTCACCTCAAGACAAAACAATCTTTTTTTTTTTAATTGTGTAAAGATATCAAACGAGCATGCAGTCCACCTGATATCAAGTATGATTGAATTATACCTACCTAAGCCAATCAAACTTAAGTACGATTGAATTATACCTAAGTTTGATCCCAGATGCGTTGCTACCCCTGAGGACTAAGATGTTCGCCTCGCGTTTAAGTATAGCCGGCAACCACGCCTCTCCATACAGAAACACAATAAATTGCTTCACGGAAGATTATGAGGGTGGCCCGGTCGAAGTACACGGTGGTAGACCACCTGACAAAACCAATCTTACTTAATCTTACTGTAATCAATCAGTATTCAAACAAACGCCTACAAATTGACACTCGGAAATGACTTATCTCTTTCCTGTAACACGAAGGCATACGATAAAAGTATTAAATCTCACGAAACGAACGAGCTCTTGATACGGATAAATATCTGATGCGATAGTAACCGTGGTTTATTTGACACACGATATTTAGTGTTATGGTGTGCAGTATTTATTTCTTTGGCCTTTTAGATCGTAGAAATGGGTGAAAAAGTTGATTGGAGTATACAGAACATACGGGTGTATATATGGTACGATAAAAGAAACAAAAACGTAAACGCAAACTAATTATATCCTAATTATTTCCAAATAAGAATTAATATCAAACCAATTTCATTATTATTAACATTACATAATTCATAAAAAATAAACCACCTAAATCTCAAATGTCATTTGATGGAACCAAACCAATCAAAATTTGTTATTTATCACAACTCAACCTTCGAAACCAGAATAAAGCATAGCTTGATACCTTAATAGCACTAACGGCAAGGCAGAAATTAGTATAGCGATGGTAATTAAAAGTAATTCAAAAAAGGTACTTTGTACCAATGTCAAGTTTCGGTATGAAAATACTTTTCTTTATTGAATCTTAACGTAAGTTGGCCCAAACATAAAAGTTTTGACTTGTACGTTAACTTATTCGATGCCTATAGTAGTTTTGTATGACTTAACTTAACCATAAGGAACACGGGCCAAATGATGGTAAATGGTCACTGTCGTCTATGGTCATTTACACCACCAAAGGGTTTAGCATTACATCGCCGACTTTGAAGGAGAGCTCTGTAAATGACATAAAACGTACCTTCGTACTATTACTTACGCTCAAATAAACCTACATCTTGTTTAGGTGCACAAAACCAAAAATAATCCACAAATTCTTGGCTTCATCTTTGATTTAAATCTATGCTGAAGCTAGCGTCGGAGGCGTTGGAGCGTGAAGCGGTTCTAGACGTGACCGCAGCTCGCTGCCATGTTGACACTTCTTTGTCTGGAGGAGTCAATCTAGCGCCTTTATGTGCTATAGCTAAGTTTTACGATGTATGGATGTACGGTCTACGGTACTGAGTGGAGCTCTAGTTTTATATAAAACGAACAATATGTTTAACACAGTTTTTAAGTGGCAGTAGTAAATGAGTTTCAGCGCACATTTGTACGTAAGATGTATGTAAGATGCACTTGAAATCAACTGCAAATTTTCAGGTAAAATTCCTCCACAAACACTTAAGAACAGCACACATAAAATAAACCGATGAAGCACATAATATACGTAGCTACCTGTTAAGCGTCCTTATATGTGTCTTTCCATCCTCTCCCTACACAATTAATACTTAAAACATGTGGGACAACTCACCGATATTCCCATATTTATTTACTCGTACATACACGTTGATTATTGTCCAAAAATAAAGCCGAATATATCGAAAGCGTCCAAGCGTAAAGCCGGTCCTCAATGAGACCGACGCTTTCTGGCGTATTCATTTGGTTTCAAAAAGCCGATCTAACGCTTTCATGAATCATTTCACTGATAAACCCAAACAGAACTAAAATGGATTCCCCGCAGATATGTCATTGGTCAAGCAGTTTAGCTGTGATTATATTCATATAATGAGTTCTTAAGAATTATTTAATATAAAAATATTATCAGATATTTTAAAGGATTTGTTAGGTAGTAGAAGGTGGTGACACAATCATTACAATTCTCCATGAAGAAATTCTTACACTTTGGATGGGTGTGCTTATGGCTATACTTGAATATGAAGCGAGCAATCAGATAGTCAGAGAGTCATCAGTCATAAAAGAAAGAGGTAAAAACTACACCATTCAGATGTATATCCACATAGATCCATTATGGACAAAAACTATGAAATTATCAACACTCGTCACAATTGGGCACGTGTCTCCTATTAAAAAGATTTAGATCATCATAGTCCACAACACTGCTTAAGTGTCAAATTGTACATTTCATAAATTTGGATATTATTTCCATCATCAAGAAACAAATGATAATTCATTTCTTAATCGCATGTTATTTTACAAATAAAAGATGTGTGCCTTACAATTAGATTCAACTTATAAAGTAAAGATATCAGTCCAAATGACAAACATTATCAAAAACTTCGTTCGATATATAGAAAGAGACCACTAAAATCCCAACAAATAAACGAAAAGTAAACCTGTATACATACGGAAAGAAAATTAAACCGAAAACCGTAGTCCGTTTGATTTTCGCTGATCAAAATCGGCGGTCGCCATTTGTTACCAGCCTCAAACGCATCAGCGGTCGAACAATTGAAAGGCTTGTAGGCATTCAGAGCCATTGTGCAGCCTGACAGCCAGACGGGGAAAGGTCGAGACACTCCTTTGTATCTCCGATCAATTTGGCGAAAGATATCACTTTTGTAAACCGCGGTTTCGTACTATCGATTGAAGTTTGAACGAAACGTTCGAATGGTCTGTTTTTTGTACATTTAGAAAAGAGTACCCGCACAATTTCAAAGCAATTCTCTTACAAAATCAACTTTTAAAATGTTTGATGCCAAAATGAAACATTTCAAATTCAGTAAGAAATTACCACTTATATTATGTTTATTAGATTGTTTTATATTTAAGGAACTGTCAATAATAATTCATCTATTAATATTATATCAATATATAAATGCGAAATCACGCAAAATACAAATATCTTGCTTATTCGAGCAGAACGTCTGTAACAGGTATTAAGATGCATCTTAAAAGCTTCCTAAAGAGATTTCCTGTAATAAATCTTATGATCCGATTATGTTACGTATTTTGCTAGTCGCACGAAATTTAAAAAGCAAAACCACTAGACTATTCCGGATATTTGCAAAAGCGGCGTTTATATCCAGCAAAGATACGAAACACACGTTATAATTTTGTGTACGGGCACGTCCAATTTCAAATATTTCACGTATTTTACATACGCAATTAACTTTTCGTGGCGTAATGAAGCTGGTAAAATACCAATTTAATACACAAGAGTGTTGTGACTATCCCTTGCCTTTAATTTTGATTTCTGTTCTTAGTCTGGATAATTGTCTTAGTACTCACCACCGTCACCGGCTTTACACCCGTACATAGTAATTAACTACGCATTCTGAGTGTGCTGCTGAAGAATATCGATTGCATTGTTATTTACTCGTACCCGTTATATAATACATTAAAAAATGTGCAAATTCCGCGATTAAATTAGTTTAAAATCATAAGTACTGTCATTTGTTTGTCATGTGCATTTGTTTCTCATTAAAAAAATCTTACATGCTAACTAGGGGACCGCTGCTCATAGCTTGTTCAATGTATGACGCGTCGCATCGGAACTGCACAAATTCGCTCCCCGTGTGTCCACGAGGGGGGCATTCATCCGAGCACAGCGCTGTCTGCGGCCCTCTGTTTACCCGATCCACAATAACTCTTTGTATGGCTAACTTTTCACATTGTTCGCTTATTGGTATCAAACTGAGAAATACTTGGATTTCCATCACTATCATATTTATGTAAGTTTTGAAAGATAGAAAGGTTTAGTTTTATAAGATACTAG
>DWNR01003219.1:0-12018 GCA_018250455.1 Polygonus leo | reverse complement strand
GAGGATGCCAGAAGGACGCGCTGATGAAATTCCGTGTTGGAAGACTATGTTAGACACAAAATTATTTTATGACTTTTGTGAAACTAGTGTTTTATATATATACCAATCTCTAGCCAAACCAATACCGACTCGTGCTTGCACTTTCCCGAAACACTTTTATGAACGATTGTGTATGATTGGTAGGTATGTGAATAGGTCGTAAAGTAATTTTTATACCGTTACGTATTTAGGAAGTTCCTATACATTTTTTTTTATTTTTTTGACGAAAATTTTCTTTGGATTTTTCGCAGCCTTAAGAGATAGACACACGAATAGTAGACAAGTATTTTGAAACAAGTGAGTAAGGCTTTCTGTACGACGTGTGACAAACTGACACGCTGCAGACACATGACTCTCCGACTGGCAAATCTGTCCCGCTGTAGACACATGACTCTCAGACTTGCCGCCATTTACAATAGCCCGCGAAGTAAAAATATATTAGTGTACACAAGTAAGCAGTTGAAATATGGCGAAGGATGTCCGAAGGATGTGCCATGCCATGTAGGAAATGTACGAATAATTTTATAACGTTTGTGGCGTTGCATTTCACCATATTTTATGGTAGATTTTTATGTTGTGGGATGTATGTATGTAGTTATTGGGTAATAATCGACCAAGATCGAGTGGTTATCACACACGAGAGGTTCCGTACCTTAAGATGTACTTTTAGATTTTTTTAAGTACAATATAATATACCGTATTGTGCACTCTAAGATAGAACACAAAGAGATAAATAAAATATCGTAAATATTACAAATACAAAAGGCAGTCTTATGGCTCAAGTAGCCACCTCTGCCAGAAAACCTTTGGGTAGAGGAAAATCAAAGTGCTGAAAAGAACTATATTTTTAATAAAAAGTACTTGAGTATTTAATTTAGAACGCGCTGAAAATGCGGATTTTTTGGATGGTTACCCCCTTTATTTTTACCTTATATAAATAGTAATAAATTCTGTGAATAATTTACTCCAATTATTTCTTCAATTTTAGTTGTGTCTACCTATGGCTCAACAGATACAATTTTTGGGAACCCTAAAATTGATGTTTGTACTCTACAAATACATAAAGGAACTCTATAAACGTATTCATATTTACCAATGCAACACAGGAATACAAACACAATATTTAAGTAGATACTATCGTTCGTCAAAGGCGAACTGGGGCTGGCGTGGTCAGTCGTTTATGTTGACGATACAAATATTTTGTATGTCGATATAAGCGTATATCGTCTCTATTAGTCCATCGCTTCTACGTTTTTTACCAACAACCTATATACTCGTAGTTTGCATAATAACTTTGAGTTTTGCGAATGTTGCTTATAAATAGTTTAGCTTTGAGAGGAAAGTCAAAATAACACGTTCTAATAGAGTTTGAATAAAGTAATCATGTTTTCTCTATTTTTACATGGAATATATCGGTAAGAACAGTTTGCTTTGTTCAGCACAGAAACGATGTAATCGGTAGAAAGTTATAACGTGTTTTAATTTTATTACTTTGTAAATTTTAGTACTTACTAGATATGACGTTTAAATACAGTTAGACTACACTGTTCATGTTTCTGTGTTCCTGTTCCTATAACCAGATTACTCGTTGATAGATAGAATCCTTGTCGTAGACAGATTACGTCGGTAAGAACGGATGAAGTATTCTTGTATGTAATATAATACTGTAATACTGTGTTGTTATCATGTTAATATTGTACAGCAATTCGAACACGATCAAATTTAAAAAGTGAGATAAAATTTGATTGAGTCATTCGAGTGATATTTCATCAAAAAATTATTTCATTGTCGTAAACATGAGAAAATGATCACGATGTTATAAACAAAAACATTTATAGAAAATTTCAGGTGAAAGAACTTGTGTACTTCGACAGAGGTGTCATAACCATCCTCCGTGAAGCAATCAACCACAGGTACGACTCAATAGTACTGTCTATGGGCGGCACTTATCACTTACTGCTAGGTTGACCGCATACTTGTTTGCTACCTTTATACTACGTTTTATTTTCAACGATTTAGGTAATTACGCAGGTATAGTTTATGCTTTATACCGAAGTAGCTGACCCACGCAACTTCGGGTCATATAAGAGTGGGTCAAATTTTTCTCGTTTTTGCAGCATTTTTTTGATACTCCGCTCCTTTTGGTCGTAGCGCGATGTTATATAATCTATATCCTTTCTCAATAAATAGACCACTGAACAAAAATATTTTTTTTCAATTGGTATCAGTACTTCTTGAGATTAGCGCGTACAGGCAAACTTTTTATTATTAGTATAGGTAACTGTAAGCTTGTTCGCTTGTTCGCTTGATAGTTGGTGTATGGTCGTATCTGTAACAAGTTTAGAATACCTTTCAAAGTTACTGTACCTACCTAATTTTAATAGTTCGTTAAGTTACTGTGAATAGTTGGTTAAAATATTTTCATCTATATCAGGTACTAGAGTGGAGAATCGTTAGTGGTAGGTAGGTGGTTGGTAGAACTCGTTTAGTTCGACTGGGAAGGGGCCACCGCCACCCTCATAATCCTCCATGAAGCAATTGTTGTGTTTCAGTTTGGAAAGGCGTGGTTGCCGGCTTTACTTACATACGAGGCGAACATCTTAGTCCTCAGGGGTAGCAACGCATCTATGATCAAACTTAGGTATGATTTAATTGTACCTTGGGATGATTACTGATGTCCATGGGCGGCAGTGACCACATGACATGACATGACATGTTCGTTTGCTTCCTTCATTTGATAAAAAAAAATAGAGTTATGGATGTTCGGTTTCATTTGAAGTTGGTCACAGATATATAATACTCTTGAGGAATGGAAGTCAGCAATGCAATAGTAGCATAAATCACACCTTCCCGGACCAAACACAAATCCCATAATACCTATAAACAACAGTTCCGTGATGGAAATGGATGAGATGGTGACTAACTCGCATGAATAAGGTGTATTAGTTCCTCCTAGTGTTGTGCCGGACCGTTAATAAAGTAAATCCGCAGATACGGATATTGATCTTTAGCGGTTACTCAATCGATGTCGGTTCGCGTGAAGTTGATAATTGTCGCTACTTAACGCTTTGCCTGACAGACATTATACTATAAATGTTTTGAGGTTTCGACTTGCACTGCGCGGTTATTTGTAAAAATGCCAACAAAGAAACAAATTATATTTATTTATTAGTTACTAACAAGTACCTAAGAGTTTCTGAGTGAATATAAAATAACCCTTTATAGAATTTCGTCTACGTATTGATATTAAAACTGTGGAATATCTGTAAAAGATCCGTCGAAAGAGTCACGGATACGGATATAGATAGTTCTTCTTACTCGGATATCAGTTGACACAGATATATTACACATCACTAGTTCCTACGCAGGTCGTAATGATAGTGATTTTTTTTTAGTTATCATTAATACGACGATGAAAAGTATATTGTTTACATATATGATATAACTATAGTTTTGTGTCCTGACCTTAAAGTGTTAAATGCACGTTAATTAATAAATGGAAGTTTATTTTTAACTATCCAACCTTTTCCCTGAATGAGTGGGTAAACAGTTGAGCCGGTTGATAAATTCGGGGCCATTTCTAATTACGCACCCACTTCTGTCCAAGTCATTAACTCCTAACAGTTGGCTATGGAGGTCGAAAGCTTTGTCAAAATCAATTTGAATCAGATTATTGTAGTGGGTTGAAACTTTCTACGATTTTATTAGATATATTTCTAACTTTGAGTTAAAATGTATCATACGAATGTTAAATTAAACTACTGGATATAATATTAATAATTACGGGTAGCAGAAATGTGAGCTACTAATGTTGTAATCGAGAGCAGGTTCAGGAGAAGAGGCGATATCATCATGGACTATAATGAACGTCACGAGTAACACAATAAGAGTAAGACCTTATGAGTAAAATAAGATCGTTACATAGAAGAGTGACCACTTACTATCAGGTGTATATTCTCATTAGTTACGTATACCATATAAAAAGGGTAAAAATATTAAGTAAATGTATAATTATGTACTTTACATAATATTATCGAAGTTCGTATACTAACCAGGTGCCATGCTTACGAAGAAGGTAAACATCTTAGCCCTCAGGGGCAGTAACGCATCTGTGATTAACCTTAGGTAAATAGTATTTGGGAATGATTACTAATGTACACGGGCGGCAGTGACCACTTACCATCAGGTGGACTGCAAGGTCATTTGCTACCTATATTTGATAATAAAAAGCAAATATTTACTTTTAAGGTTAGTGACATACTTGTGACTAAATTTAAGCTTTGTTGAATAAAATTCAATTAGAATTTCATACCACGATGACCGCTTTCTGTCACCCATGAAATCCTCATCTAAGTCATTATTCATTTATGAAGTGTGTAATAGGGTTCTTCTCACGAAGGGACGGGTAGACTAAACATATTAAAAATGCTTTTATATTTAACAGATATGAACTCGTTTGATTGCAAAATATCTAACTTTACAATATCTGCAGACATGAAATATAAATCTATATCATCATCATCATCATCACAGGCCTCTCCCATGGTACGCTACAAAACTCTATCCTCCGATTCCCTTTTCCGTAAATCTATATAAAGGTTGTTAACTACCAACTATTACGAACCATAGTCTCACTTATTTTTGCGTGTCCTCCATCCAAAGGTTATAGTTGACTATTACTTGTTCAAGAAAAGTAAGCAATTATACAAAAAAATTCTTTATTAGATCATCAATTTTATACATAGGAAAAGCAGTGATGGTTTAGATGCAACGCATAATCTTAATATATAAAAATGAATGTTTGAATTGTAGAATGTCCTTTATAGAATCGTAAACTATGCATTTGATCATGTTATGATCGTTAGCAAAGTTGTTGTGCATGAGCCCACGAAGGTTTCTGAGTTGGTACGACCGATTTTCGACTGTTTATTTTAGTTGGTGGCGTAGCAACACGCGCTGGGTATAGCTAGTTAGTTATAATTAGTAGTAGTAGTATTTTTTATTATTTTAGTGGTAACATAGCAATAAGTGGGTGCATGACCCACCTGATCGTAAGTTACCACGATCAACATTGTGATGACCACAGAGGCCAACCCTCTGAGGCTAAGAGTCACTAACCCTGAGGACTAAGATGTTCAAACTGAAAATGACTCAAAAACCAAATCACAAGAATTGCTTCACGGATAAGTGTCACTAAAGCACTATGTGCATATGATTTAGAAACCAATAATGATAATCAGTATTATGGCGTCTTATACATGTAAATAACCTATATCAGAAAATATTAGAGATATGAAAAAAGTGATCCTGATCCGTTCTGATAATAAAAAAGTCAATCTAAATCTTTTCTAAGTCAATATTTAAAAGGACCTAGCAAAGTATCTAAAGGTTGTCTCAACAATGCTATTTTTAGACAGGCACTCTATCATCTAATAAACTAAGTAGGTAGGATAAATTTTCAATCAGACATTCGGCTTAGATCACTAAGTGTGCTTAGGTGATGAATTATTAAAATCACTCCGGATACAATCGAGTTTCGTATCCAATCCCTTAAGTAAAGCTGATTATTGGAATCCCCAAAGGCCCGGATTCTCGAAAATTTCTCTAAAGTGCCAATCTCATTCGTATTTCAACCTGCCGAAAACGAAAATTATTGGTTAGGAACACGCAACATTTATTAGACGAGGGTTAGGAATGGTAATAGCTTGCTGCATGGACTTAAATCACTGATACTCCGATTCCAGTTTTTAGTTTCGTAGAAATAAAAGAGAACAATATATCTTTGTTGTGTTTATTTATATTTTCCATATCAACCTTTTTCCACTCAATAATGATTAAATACTAATTCTGTGTCTGTGCGAAATGTGTCTATGAATAATGGTTAGAAAAAAAAGAGAGAAAGAAAAAGTAGGACTAGAGTTATACTTAGTTGGAAGTTAGTTTTAGACTTCGTTTCTAATATTAGTTGGTTTGCAGTTCTTAGTCCTTAGGGATAGCAACGTACCTCTGACCTATTTCAGATATCATTTCCATCCGTATATTCGTGCACAACTCGATTGTTTGGATTCAGGTAGGCAGGTTTATTTCCTTAATGCGAAGTCACATAAAGAAATATGCTTAGAACTGTTCACGGTTCGACTACTGAGGCTTAACATTCACATAATTCTTCCTTATGTAATATCTGTTTACGTTGCTTTGTTTGACTCGCATCTGTTATCGATTTCAAATAGGGCTGTCATTTTATTTTGTTGATACAGTTTACTGGTGGCGAAATAAATACACGTTTAATATTTTTATTGCATAGAATGCCGACCATTATTGGAGGGTTTCGACCTCAACATAACCAAAACCCGGGTTCGTCGTACGTCACTCTAAATCTAACTCTGCGAAACTTTTAGTAAATTATTTGCCTTCTTGACATTTATGGGCGAATAGAGTAATGTATTTGGAAATTAAGTAACCAGATTACGACAGCGGTTTTGTTGATGATACGGGAAGTTCGGGCACATAAAACTATTTTTTGGATAGCAGAAGGGGTATAGGGATAGGTTACGCAAAAATTGAATGGCAAAGTTTATTATTGTTTGTCTATATTCATTGCCAATAGAAAATATAGGGCGGAGTAATGGGTTGCGTACATGGGAGAATACGAATAACTCGGTCAGTTTATTTATAGTCTACCTATACAATAAATATATATTATTTCGCTCACCGGGAAATGTATTGACAAATATATTTTTTCAGTATCTTGTATTTGAATACAATATTACCAATCTAGGAGGCGCCCAAATGAGCAAGAATATATTCTTGATAAGACGGTGGATATAAATATGGTTGATAAATATTTTTAAAGGTTTTGATTTATCGAAACTTGGAATATGAATTGATTACTTAACAAAAAAAAAACAATTATTTTAACAATTACCATTTTTTTATTTAAAGAAACGGTACAAATAATTAGGCAATAGCTAAAAATATTAACTTAAAACCTATAGTTTCGTTTCTTGATATGTATTTATTTAACTGTATCGGGTATTACATAAGAAATTTAATATAATAAGAGTTTAGACAATAAGACAACCATGGCGTTAGACTATTTAACTTATTAAGTACACGAAAACACTACCTTGTATTTTAAAAATTGTCTAAAGTTATTTTACTTACATTAATTCCCTGTAGATTAGGCATAAAGTTTTAATTTATATCTTATTTAAAAAGTAATTTTCGTGATGCAGTAGGTAACTCTTAAAACTAATTAACCGATTGGATTGTACAATCAACGAACCGATCCAATTGAGGAAATCGCTAATTGCGGCTTAATACTGATTCAATTTAAGGAAATTTGTTAAAAGGTTTTATGATTGGGGTTGACTTGGTGGGATAAAATGGGTTTTTATTTATTACTAGCTGATCCGGCAAACGTTATTCTGCCATATAAAAATAGGGATTGATCGTAGAAGAGTAAAAATTTAGGGTTGCATGTATTTATGAATGGTGTATCATAAAAAATTAAAAAGAAAAAAAGAAAAAAGGGGTGTACCGTACCACCCATAGCATTGAGGGGTATGAAAAATAGACGTTGACCGATTCTTAGACCTACCCGATATGCACACAAAATTTCATGAGTACCGGCCGAGTCATTTCGGAGGAGTTTGGGAACAAACACACGAGAATTTTATATATTAGATTTTATATAATTTTTGAAACTTTTAAACATTAGACAATAATCAGGCTGGCTGTCAGGTGGTAGATAGTGTAGTCCCATGGTGAAGGTACCATTGCCAACTGCATATTCTTCCGTGAATCAATCGGTGTGCTTCGGTTTTGGAGTGGTACTGGCCATAGATTTTACACTTATATACGGTACTGGCAGTCGTCTACATTTACATATGAGGCGAACAGGAGTTACAACGCATATGTTAACTACAGTTACGGTTCAATACTTCAACTACGATGCAATATTCAATCACAGTTGGAGTTGATTACAAATGACATGACGGGCCGTGATAACCAATGACAATTAGATAACTGCTATCTCTTGTTTAATTTAAATTCGAAACATATAAATCAGTATATCTCATAATCTAATAGGTAGATATATTTAATACAGTTTAGGTGATTTGAAATAAACTATTAAAAAAAAAAGTGAAGTCATAAGAATCGCAATTTCGTTTACATAAATTTTAAACATATATTTTAGTATCCAAAAATAGAACCGACTCCAATCATCTTAGCCCTCACTTCATATACCTACTACTTAAGACACTTGGCACTGACGACAAAAGTATAAATTCGTTTTTACTCTTTAGTTCATTTTGAAGTTGGTTTTATTTCAGGCCAAAAAAAATATTGGTGTATTTTTAGTGGTAGATCCATTTTTAATGGTACCCAGAAACTAATAGTTTACTGAATGTAACGCATTCATCACATGAATCATCACATCACATCATCACAACCCATTATTGTCCCACTGCTGGTCTCCTGTCACAATGAGAAGGATTTAGGCCGTAGTCCACCGCGCTGGCCAACTGCGAATTGGTAGACTTCACACACCCTTGAGATTTATTTACAATCTCTTTTGCATGCAGGTTTCGTCACGATGTTTTCCTTCACCGAAAAGCCAATGATAATTTAACTTTTAAATACGCACATAATTTGAAAGATTAGAGGTGCGTGCTGGGATTCGAACGTGTGAAGCGTCGGATTCGCAACCACTAGGCTATCACGGCTAACATGTATATATATAACGAATAACCTTGGATAAAGAATAACCTTGACTAAGGTTATTCTTTATCTCTTATTTTGAAATTGTTTGTTTATATCTGGAACTGTTATATTAGTATAATTGTAATTTACCTTCATTAGTAGAAATTCAGAATCTTTGTAGTTTCTGCTTAGTATTCCCATCACTCGTACTTTCAAACTGACAAATATCACAGAGTCCCAGACAAGCAGTAACCTTGCATCATCAGAACTTGACTTTTCGCAATAATGTTCAGTTCTGGATTTCTTTGTCCATAAACTTTAGGGTAGAATACTATGCATTTCACATTAGATATTGAGAAGTTCCCTGATATATCTTCGTAGTTAAGAATTATCCAAATCGGTTCATAAACAACGAAATTCTATGAGAATATTACATATTACACATTGCAGATTGAGGAATTCTCTGGTATATCTTTGTAGTCTAAGGTCAATTAACTATGAAAATACAGACCACCTCTGTAACAAGATCTACCTAACAAAAGAAGGATCATCAAAATCTATTCATAATTAGCGGAGTAATCGCATAATAATTATACAAAAAAAACATACAAACTGAGAATCTCTTCTTTTTTGAATTCAAATTCTGAAGTTTTTATTCATCATAAGGTACATGAAATACAGTAGATGAACGTCAATACAAAATTGCTTGGTTTTTTTTTTACATCAATATATACATCGACTTTTGAAGTCGGTAATAAACCGGATTATGACAATTTTATTATTTTCATTTCATAATATAGAAAAGATTAGATGTGAACACACACACACACACACATCTTCACGCCATATCCCTAACGGGGTAGGCAGAGAGTATCGAGTGCCAAATGGTACGGTTCTGACATACTTGCCTAGCTTCTTCCACTATCATAACTCTCCTCATACAAACACGCCGATTTCGGAGACTCTTGAAAAAAAAAACCAAAAAACCGCATTAAAATGATTGACCCACTGGTTTTCAGATTTTGAAAATAAATAGCAACATTGGTTTGCAAACACATCCTCTCGCCGTAAAAATTATAAATTATTGTGTTATTTCAATTTCATTGCCAATTCATTATGAAAATATTTCATAGGTGAATGGAGGAAGGATGTTAAATTCTCCAGAAATAAATTATATTTCTATCTTTTACACGCATTTATTTTACATATTTCATATGAAACATTTGTAGCGACCATTGCTACTATATAGTCATATTATTTGATTCTGTCGCTTTATGAATTTGATGTAAGTGGGAACGGTATTTCTTAAAATTAAATCCGATGCAAATTTAACATCCGACGGCGTGGTGACTGGGAGCAGCTCGAAGTTCCTCAGTATCGCTGAGACGGCAGACTTCATTTCCATCATGGCAAACTTTTGACCTAAAATATTAAAGTTGTAATTATTTAAAAAACACCTAGGGACGAGAAAGAATGATTTCCTATTACTTATGGATTTTAATTAATGATATTACCTATACAATTTCTGGGTCCCGCACTAAAAGGTATGTATGCAAAATTGTGACGTCCAACAGAATTTTCGGGCAAAAATCGATCTGGATAAAATTTAAGAGGATCATCAAATAAGTCTGGTTTGCGGTGTAAATCATAAATGTGAATGTGGCAATAGGTTCCCTCGGGTATGGTGTAATTACCTAAAATTGTAAACCAAATGAGATAATGCATGACATTTATTATTTACTATTGCATTTCGAGCCCTAGATGTTATCAGTAATTTAAAAGGCACGATTCTAGCGAAGGCACAATTCTTTTCTCGAACTATCATTTAATCTTATACTGAAGCATGGTTGCTTACTTAATTGGGTAGTTTCAGTTAATCTACGACTAATGAAGTGTACAGGCGGATAAAGTCGTAACGATTCTTTAATACACCGTTCCAAGTAGTGCATCTTGTTAAGGTCCTCAATAGTTGCTTCGCGTTTCGTATCGCCAAATATCTGCTGCAGTTCTTTAACTATTTTTACATGTAACATATACAGGGTGTTCCAATAAGCATATGCAATAAGACGTACCTAATAGGCATAAATAGGTTTATCCTGTTCTCGGATTATCGTTGAATATTGGGACACCCTAATTAAAAAGTAAAGATTTAAAACTGGAGTGGCCACTGAATTTGATTGATTAAATGTCAAAGTAATGTTATAGAATAAAACATTTACAAGAATTACACATGCTTATGCAGAAAAATATAACTAAATACTATTTTACAATAATTGGCCAAGTGCGAGTTGGGTTCGAGAAAGTGTTCCGTACCGTCAACATTTTACCAACCAAGAGTTCTTTCTAACATACCTATGCAAGCATAATTCCTTGACGTTACTAACCTATAACTAGCATCTATTGAAAATTTAGAAAATGGCTTTATGCGACAGCGCGATTTATGCCCGGTATCAATAAGCTATCTATCCCTTACTAGAAGTTTAAATAGCGACCATTTGTATGTATCTGTCAATTGTGACACATAGATCAATGTTATAAATAGGGTTGTCCCATCTTTGTTTATGGGTACCTATTGAGCAATGGTACCTATTTTAACTTAGAGTAAGGATAGATGGGTTTTTGGAACCGACCGTTAGTGTACCAATGCCCTGTATTGTCGATTTGGGAAGTATCTACCTATTACGATTCAAGATACCTACATAGTTCATAGAACCTTACTAGTATCACTTAATCCCTAAAACGACCTCTCGTCTACCGTCGCTTACAGGCACATCCTTGCACACATATAATGCATTAAAGTACATTATTACTTTTATGAAAAAATGATTGAAAATATAATTTATAATTCAAAATATTCACATCTTGTCTACACAACTTTCATTAAATATCATGATACGTACTCATTAGCATGAACGTAGTTATTATCAATGTAAAATTTGTAAACCTAAAAATCTCTTGATAGAAAAGAAAACTGTAGTGTTGTATGAAGTGAGTGTCTCTCTCCGCCGTAGCTCCATACCCCTCAAAACAGCAGCAGCGCTTACCACTGCTATGATTCTTTAAGATCTATAAATACCTGTGCCGTTGGATTATTTGCTAGAAGCATCAACAGCATTTCAAGTCCTACAGCTGTAGTGTCGTGTCCCTTTAATAAAAAAATAAATTACATTATTGCGTTTACATACAATTACCTCTATATTATCTAATATATAAAATTCTCGTGTCACAATGTTTGTCTTCGTACTCCTCCGAAACGGCTTTACCGATTTTAAC
>DWNR01003218.1:0-12022 GCA_018250455.1 Polygonus leo | reverse complement strand
GAAACACAATAAATTGGTTCACGGAGGATTATGAGGGTGGCGGTGGTACCTCCCCGGTCGAACTACATGAGTTCTACTACCTGGCAAATGGATTGCGATCAGAATAGAATTCCCCATTAGAATTGTTCGCGCCACGCGTTCGGCACACATTTGAACCGTAACCATGTAACATTGTAGTCGGTATAGTCACTGCTCTCACTCACTGAATGAAGTGATCTACGAGCATCCTACAGGGAGGGAGAGGATTATCAGGGAGGGGAATAAACGCTAAGAGGAAACATTAGGTCACATTCGCGTTTACCCTAAATATTTATGACAAGCTGACCCGCGCAATTTCGTTTGCGTCATACAAGAGAGAGTGGGCCAAATTTTCCCCGTTTTGCAACATTTTTCGTTGATACTCCTGTTCGTCGTAGCGTTATGTTATATAGCCTATAAGCCCTTCCTCAATAAATGGACTATTCAACACAAAAAAACGCGTTTATTAGATTAGCGCGTTCAAACAAACATACAAACTTTTCAGCTTTATATTAGGTATTAGTATAGATTATTAGCATAGATTAATGATCCTCTAACATCCTATTTCTGATAACGTCACCTATCTCTCTCAAACCATTAGTAAAACCAATTAAGACAAATATATTGAACAATTTTTATAATAATAAAAGTGGCCAGGAATGTCCAGTTTTTCATCATCATATACATATACTTCATATTATCGTAATACCGAGACACTAAAATTATTACATTTAAAAATCGTTTAAAAACGGGCTTAGGATGATATAAGAAGATGGGACACAAACATAATCCTTGTGTTTCGGTTATGGAGAGGCGTGGTTGCCGGCAAAGCTGACTCACGATCCGAACTTATTCTTAGAGATAGGCAACGCATCTGTGTTCAAAGTGCCACAGGAGTCAGGTGGTAAAACTCGATTAGTGCGACCGGGAAAGTACCACTCTCATAAACCTCCGTGAAGCAATTCTTGTGGTTTGGTTTTGAGAGGCGTGGTTGCCGGCTTTAGGTACACGAGGCGAACATCATAGTCCTCAGGGGTAGCAACGCATCTATGGTCGTACTTAGGTATGATTTAATTGTGCTTGGGGATGATTACTGATGTCCATGGGCGGCAGTGGCCACTAAGCAATTGGTGGACTGCATGCTCGTTTGCTACTTTTATACGATAAAAAAGATCAAACGTAGTTGTTGGAGATTAGAAATGTCCACGTGTGGTGATAATCAGTTACCGTCAGGTTGATATACATATACGAGTATATGCTCATTTGCAAATTGTACTTACTACAAAAAAGTACCGGATTTAATTTGCTTGTAAATGTACGTAGACAAATTGTTCTATGGTGACGCTATGGGGATGCGTGAACCACGTATCCTAGAAATTAGACGATAATACTGATAATAAGCGATATTAAAGTTAATATTATCATTTCGATGACGTCCGATGTGTAGGCTAAGTTACGTATAAATAAATGGTTTACACAGTGACAGTTACGTTAGTTCGCCACTCGGCATCAGAGACTGTAGTCGCTTAGCGCGACCTCGGAATAAACAAACGTATTCAATTGAGTTTAAATGATAGTATCATTTTAAAAACAAACAAACAATCATGGTTACCAAAACATTATCACGTTGGATTATAGTTCTTGTTATTGGCTTCGCAGCAAGCGGTAAGGTTTAATCAGTTTTAAATATCAACATCAGTGTGACTTGTGTCCTTAACAAAGTGGGTTTTTCCGAACTTTTTGTTGTAAATGCACTGGTATACATATTTAAATATGTATCTTCGAAATAGCAAGGTTTTGATTCGCATTACACTTAACGGTGAAACTAAGGTTAAGGTTAAAATCAGTGATTCTAATTGATCCTCTAATTGCAGTCTATGTACCAAAGATATGTTGGTTCCGTGACCACCAGTGAATTAACGCGTGCGCACTTCATTTTGTATTTATAAATATACATAAATTTACATATGGTTACATACCTACCAAGTGTAACAAGTTAAATAACCTTAATAAGAAGAGAAAGAATCTTCAGTTCAATGCATATTTTTATGTGCAATCACAGCAATAATTCATTAAGATAAACTAAAATTAAATTGAGGTCATGTACCTATCATTCATTCGAAGAGTAAATTATTATTGTTATGTAGCATTGGAATGCGTATTTAAATATGTAAATACCTCATACTGGTAAGAGGATTTGCTTAAAATTGTAAATTCATTAATGAATCATAGTCAAAGTGCAAATATTCAAAGGTTGAGAGTGTCCTCAATTTTGTATGAAGAAGTTCTAAGAAATCCATATTTATTGTAGCCATGCCCTAAAAAGTAAGGTAATCCAAATAGTAATGGGGTGTAATAGAAATGATCATATAAAACATCAGCACAAACAAAATTTTTCAAACACAAAATATATATGCATAAGTTATAATGCATGCATCGAATTAATAAGGTAATGTACTAATATATTAATATTATTTTCAGGTAACGCATTGAATGAACCCTGCAAAATAAAACATTTAGATGGGATATGTAAAGAGATAACATCATGTAAACTTGCAATGGCTATATTAAGGATCAAAGATGTCGCTGCTTTAAGGGCGATGCATTGTGGTTTTGAAGGACAGAGTCCAAAGGTAATTACTTATTATATAATATTTTACCCCTTATTCAATATCCACACTGGTTTGCAGTTCATTTAATCTAGTCAACTGAATAAGTATAAAAAATCGAAAACCCGTCTGCAAAAATAGTTTATATCTTTAGTGACACTCGCAAGATTAAGACGAATCTATTAACATGTGTCCAAAATCAGTCCACACTTTTTTCATATATAAAACCTAGCAATAAGTCAGACGGGACACCTGATGGTAAGTGTTCACCGTCACCCACGGACATTTGCAACACCAGAGAAATCGCAAATGCATCGCCGGCTTTGAAGGAGAGCTCTTTTCGCGCCTTTTTTGAAGAACCCCATGTCATAGCACTCAGGGAATACCTCGGGAAGAAGCTCATTCCACTTCCAATTATGGTTCCTGAGCCTTTGCCGCAAAGGTATACTCATACATAGATTGATTAACACTTCGTCGCGCAGTCGGGTAAAAAAAATCATGTGACATATTTGGTTGGTCTTCGTCAGTTTCAATGGTGCCGAATTCTCAAAAACATAAGCTGTCCTGTCCCTACATTCTAGTCGTGTCAATAACTCCTCTCAAAATATTGTGTTTGATTGCTTTGTACTATAAAATCATTTTTTTTAGGTTTGTTGTCCAAAAGCAGACTATAATGAAGCTGCTACGACGATTAGAAGCATAAGAACAACGACAGTTCCGTATCGAGAAATGGATTATATTGCTGACGAGAAAACAGTTACTTCACCACCTCAGGAATTGCAACCTGATCTGTTACCCGACAGAAATGTTTGCGGATTAATGACAGAAACCGACAGAATTTACGGGGGTCAATTAACAAAAATCGACGAATTTCCCTGGCTCGCTAGAGTAAAATATTTTAATCCAAGTAAGAATTCCATTTCTGATAAATATTTTAGACAATTACATATATTTTGTATAGTATTAAGTGGCAATAGGGCAAGCAGAGTATCGGGTGGTAAGTAATCACTAACCCAAAAATATCTTTTAACGTCAGATAGATTGAAGTCCTTCATGATGTCGACCACCAGTTACTTGCCCTTTTGAGGAATAAGATGTTTGCTTCTTGTTTAAACATACCGGCGACTATATCTTTCTAACCGAAAGGAAAATTGACAATAAATAACTGTTGGATGTGACCATCTTTCTGCCTAAAAAACTCGTATACAGTTTGCTATTATCCTGTAAAAGTATGATGTTAAAATAATTAGTTTATTTTTTAATTGAATTAAAGTCATAATTAAGATTATCTATTTTCATTTTAGCTAAAGGCGTAGAAGTATTCGCTTGTAGTGGATCTCTCATCAGCGACAGATTTGTGGTGTCTGCTGCACATTGCATGACCGTTTATAAAGTGTAAGTATCATACTATTATCCATACTGTATTTTGAAGTATTAAGAAAATAAGACGTATAAATTCATTCAGATTGTTCTTTAATACTGAAAGGAGTTATTAATATAATTATATAAGTCTACATACATACATATCTTCACGCCAAATCCCTAACGGGGTAGGCAGAGAGTATCCTCCTAAGTGTTCTACCACCTAACGTGTATATAAGTCTAAATTATTGTATTAGCATCTCTGCAGCAGTCTGTAGTAATGAACAATTTATTAAAAACCTAGAAGTATCTACTAAGTCACAGTTTCAAATAGAGAAGATTAAAGTAGAGATTAACGTAATGTTTTCAAACCTTTTTCAGTATCGGTGTTCGCTTAGGAGAATGGGACACACAATCCGATGTAGATTGTGAGGAGGATGATTGCAGTGATCCACCAGTTGACGTCAAAGTAACCAAAACGATAATATATCCGGGATATGATAAGACAAATTTAACCAGTGGTGATATTGCCCTACTACGTTTGGAACGTAGTGTTCAATTTACAGGTACGTCTATACAAACATTATTTTTCGTAATTGTATAACAAAATTGTACTTAAACGATGTCCGTTAGTACCATAAATTTACGTAATAATATAGATCTTCTAAATTGGTTCAAGCTCACACAGTTGCATTATCAATAGCCTTAATTATTATCTGGTGCATATATAACCCTGGGTGTACCAAGTTATCTAGAGTAAAATAATAACAAAAAAAATATCAATCGCATTAAAAATTTTGTACACCGTTTTGTTTCATGTTTTACACCCAGATAATTTATTACCGCGATTGCTACGTACTTTTATCCTGGTTTATTATAAAAATTACAAAAATTAAAAAATATCTTTATTTACCTTTTTTTTCAATTGAAGAACCTCATTAAACTAACGTGTCAAATTATGCATCAACAGATTTCATACGACCAGTTTGCTTGCCGACCACAACATTTGTAGCGCAACAAGATTACATTGATAGCACTTACACCACTGCGGGTTGGGGAATAACGGAATACGGTAAGCATACAAAATACGTCCATTTTATTAATATAACATTTGAACATAGACAGAAAGCATACGAAGTTACTATAGAGAAATAAATAAATTTTGAACCAACACAGAATTTAATGCATCCCAATCCCAAAAATACGGACACTGTAGATTTTGTCGCTAAAAGTAAGTCATAAGAAATATCAAATTTGTATAGAAATACCATATAATTATTAATATTTCTTGAAGCACAAGTTCATCTTCTTTCTTTTATATAAAACATAGATAAAACAATTTAATTTTTCAAAAATTACTCAGTATTGGTTTCTAGTATGAGGGATTGCTGACTTAGCAAGCTTAGCTTGTTTAGATTTCTGTTGTTTTTTTATAACTTCTTTATTTGATGTTACAGGCCTAGAATCGCCCGTGAAACTCAAGGTGTCCCTAGATTCGATTCCCTATTCCTTATGCCAAGGATCAATACCAATGTTACCGAAAATGAATCCACCAAATGTAATATGCGCTGGTGGCAGGACAGGCCAAGATTCCTGCAGAGGCGATTCAGGAGGTCCTCTGATGAGGGTAGTTGGAGAGAATTATAAACAAAACTGGTACCTTTTCGGCATCACGAGTTACGGAGTAAAGAATTGCGGATCAGCGGGTAAACCAGGAATATACACGAGAGTCACGACATACATGGATTGGATACTTCGAACAATCGGAGGAAGTAGTATGTAATAAATAAATTATTATTAGCATTTATGTTATATTTATCGATCTCGAAAGACTACGTCAATATTGGACCGAGGAAGACAGAAGACTAGTCATTGAACTAAAAGTAGACGAACGAACGACATGCGACAAAATTAAGACGACAGATGAAGATGAAACGAGTTCATACATTTTAAATTAATATTCTGTATTATATTTATAACATTTAAAGGATACCATAAAATACAAACGAACAATAGGAAAAATAACAACACAGCACAAAAGGTGGTGTCGTCACCAGAAGTGTGGATATAGAATGAAAAGTGATAGTGATAGGAGATGAGAAAACAATACAATGAGATCAGAAAATAAAATAGTCAGACAAAATTAAGCAAAGTAAATAGAAGCTAAATCTTATAACGTTGAGGGAAGAAAATGTAAACCGGAGTAAATGAGGGGTTTAAGTATCAAAAACCCATTTCTCTTCAAAATATTAGTCGGCATGAACATGGAATGTGGCAAGTGTGGTGTTAAAGATAATAAAGACGCTAGTCTTCATGTATACCAATCAGTATTATTAGTATTAATAATGTACAAATAGTATATAAGATTGTTAAAATATTGAATTAATAAAAAAATATAATCAGTGTAGAGATTCATTTTATTTAATGGACCAAAGACGAATTTACTTTAGCTTATTATTATTTTTTAAACAAACACACCGTATAAACGGGCAGTTTTATTCATACTACTACTAATACATGTAAAGGATATTAAGTTTAAATATTACATATTCTTAAATAATGTAACGAATGTCGGAATCTTGTGGTTCCTTAACAAGTATTAGATAAATAATATCAAGTATTTTTTAATACTTTTAATAGCCTTCTCACATAAACATTTACTGAGTATTGTAATAAGATGTTGTTTTAATTAAACTACACATTAGTATATAATTTAGTTTTTGAGAAATAACATTATATTCAATTACTCGATGAGATTTATTTGACAATAAATTCTACTTTACGTACTTACCTACGGCATAGTAAACCATACTTTAACTTTAAAACCATATTTTTTAAAATATTACTTTCTAAATTTACTAATAACATAACTATCAATTCAAAGAATTACAGTTCTTATGTTAGGGGCTCACAAAAAAAGATTTATTAAACTCAGTGAGGAGTTAATCAATTGACACGACCATTACTGGCCTTAAATTTTACACTATAATCCTTTGTAATAATTATAATACGCATGATGTCAATATTATAAAATCGAAGATAAAATGGTATAAGTAAAAAATAAGTCTCAAAAGGATTAAAAAAAATTCATGTTATGAAGGTTTTCAATAATATAAACGTATAAAATACTGCAATTAGCCAAATAAACTGAAACACCAATAAGAGCGATTGACGTCACGCCTTAGCAAATATGGCGAATATTTTGCTTAATTTCTTCACTAAGAATTGACACAGTGCCATATTTACCTGAGGCACGACGTCAAAAGCGGACATCATGACACACATGACTAGGAGCGTTGTCGCTTGTAATTTAAAATAGATAAATTGTATTTTTCGGAAGTATTAGGCGCATACTT
Source organism: Polygonus leo (assembly GCA_018250455.1). Taxonomy (NCBI): domain Eukaryota; kingdom Metazoa; phylum Arthropoda; class Insecta; order Lepidoptera; family Hesperiidae; genus Polygonus; species Polygonus leo. The sequence goes on along the minus strand of DWNR01003218.1, from coordinate 4,677 downwards.
ATTTATAGAAGGATATTTATTTATAACAAAATTGTTATCATGCCTATTGTCGTGTTTTTCCCACCTCTAAATCTAAGTAAGCTTATTTCACATGCTTAAAATTAATCGAAGCATTTTATCTGCTTATCTTATCTATCCAAGCTATCGAGATTGTCCTCTGACCCAATTCGCTTTTCGTCCTTTTCAATTTTGTCCAAATATTTCAACAAATCGCCATTATAAGTATCAGATCCGCTGTTCAAAGACATTTTGCACGACCGTCCAGGGCTAAGATAGGCCTTGCTTTTCCTGGAGCCTTTTTTCTTCCCTGAACACTTTCTGGGTGACATTGCAGGTTCAGTGTAGTCAATGGGAGAGGCGTAGGATCGAGGCGCGTAGTACCGTTCAAAGAGCATCGGTTGCTGTTGAACTCTTCCGTACATCAGCTCCATTTCGTGGAGAAATTCCTCACGCCTCATCCTCTCTTCGTCCCTACGAGTCTGAAGACGCATCGCTATGTCCTCTTCATGGCTGAGTGTAAAAAGTAAGTAATCGTTAATATACATATGTATAAATATAATGCAAAATTTTTATTTTTATTTTATTTTATTTTATTTTATAATCGTAACAAATATTCAACAAATTTGGCGTCGAATCCAAGAACAGGTACCTCTGATTTTTTAAAATTATGTGCGTATTAAATTACGGTGAAGGAGTGGATCTTGAGGCGTGAAACTTACACGCCTTAGGTTGTATATTGTACTAAAGTATAAATCTTTCTCATTATAGCCCTTGCCCAACAGTGTTTGCAAGCTAGTAGAAATCGTTTAGTTCAACTGGGAAGGTACCACCGCCTTCCTCACAATCCTCCGTGAAGCAAGTCTTGTGTTTCGGTTTGGAGAGGGAATGATTACGATGTCCATGGGTGGTAGTGACCAATTACCATCAGGTGGACTGCATGCTCGTTTGCTACCTTGGGACGATAAAAAAGATCGTTCTCAATAAACCAGTGCTCAACATTGGGACGGTAACGATTTAACGATATTACAATAACAAAATGCGATATACTGTAGTTCGGGTAGGTCGTGGCCGATCAGAATCCAATGTTATCAATGTATGTAGGTAGCATTGAATGTAGTTGGAAGTGTAACCGATTGTAGCTGAATTGCCCGTTTTCGTGGGAACACAATAAGGTTTGTTATCTAGTGATAACAATTCAGAAAAATAAAGTACTGGGTACAATACAGTCTGTGTTGTTATCTAGTGATAAAAACCCAGACTTTATTTTATATGATTCAGGCCTTTTAGGAGATTTGTAAAACTTTTTAGGATGACCAATTAGTTTATGGTCCTAACTTTAGTGTTCTCTTAACTCAGATCGATGAAGGCAGATAGCCGAGTTAAAACTGTTTATTATAAAGTGATAGCTTAGAAATTAAAAATCAAGAGTCACAGGCTTAGGGTCCGTGTTAAACTTTTTAGGGCGCATTCGAATTGAATAATCACTTGCTTTTTGGTAAAGGTACTACATAACGAAATCTACGTTCCAAAGAACAAATCATGTAATTGTAAAAAAGTCTCCAAGGGAGTGTGAAATCTATAAATTCGCACTTTGCTTTCGCGGTACACTTAGGCCTTATCCTTGATGATAGAAATCCATGCCAGCAGTAAGATAATGTTTTGAGTTTGTATGAAGAACACTGCAATCAACCCAATTGTGCAAATTACATGTGTTTGAATGGAAGAAAACGGAACAAAGACCCGTGTTAATACATAGCTTACACAACTATCATTATTTAGGATCTTATTAATAAAGAGAACTCAAGATTGATATCGATCTTAAGTACAGGCTGTTAGTAAATTATGTAGTTCTTTAACTGCACTCAAGATCGACGTCAATCTTGAGTTCACTTTATTAATAGGGCCCTTAGGTACGTATCAAGGCGCCAGGTGATTTTGTAACTTTGCCTGGTGGTACAAATCATGTATTTTAACCAGAGAGGTACCACTGATCATTATCCTTCGTGAAGAAATGTATTGTATTTTGATTTGGAGAACCGTGGTTACCGGCTATACTTACTCACGAAACGAACATTGTAGTCCTCCAGGGTAGCAACGCATCTATGGTCAACCTCAAATACGATTCAATCGTAATCGGGGATGATTATTAAAATCCATGGGCGGTAGTGACCACATACTCGTCTGCTACATTTAAACGATAAAAAGGTGCGTAGACAGCGTATACAGCGTAGACAGCGTATTTTTTACGAATCAACTTTACGCATTCAAGTACAACCAACTACCAGGGAGCACAGTAGCAGTCGACACGTTTTACCACTCCTAAATACTCAAAGGAATAACTGCTTTACAGTAATAAAAAGATAAACGTAGCTATAGTCTTGATTTATTATCCCACTCAAACCGCAAAATAGCATCGCCAAGTTGTTTTGTTTGCGAACCACTTTGTTTCTTGTAGCAACTATCTAACCTTGACAACCCTGTCACGCATGACATCATACTGACCTTCCATGCAAAGTATTGCATAAGATCTCTCAGCGTTGATATTCCGTCGCGAAGATATCAAATATCATATATTAAATATCTTCGAAAGTAGCAAAGGATCATGACGTTGTATAGCCTATACCTACCTATCTATCAATGTCTATCAAGCATAAGCTGTTTTTACTCCATATAAATAAAGATTCCTTCCTAAAGGCGTTTACAACTGATTGTATACTCCCGAGAAGTATGATAGAACGCTTCGACAAGTGAGGATTCCTCACCAGACCCTTAAATCTGCCACCACACTAACGCCCTACTACTAAGGCAGAAACTACCGTTAAGACAAAAATAGGTATAGTGCTATCACCGCAGTTGAGCATTAAAGATTTTTTTTTGCGTGTAAATCTAGCAAACGAGCTAGCAGTCCACCTGATGGAAAGTGGTCACTGCCGCCCATGGTCATCAGTACCCATCCCCAAGCACAATGCAATCATACCTAAGTTTGATCACAGATGCGTTGCTACCCCTGAGGACAAAGATGTTCGCCTCATATATACTCATAGCCAGCAAACACGCCTCACCGAACCGAAACACAATAATTGCTTCACGGAGGATAAAGAGGTTAAGGAATTAATGACTACCAGAAGGTCTACCTGCATCTTACTTAAAAACTAAAGCGAAAGCTGATGAACTGATGAAAATTGGGGGAAAAATAGTAACTAATAAAACTTTATAGGTAGTAGAAGTAGCAACTGACTTGTTCTTGACGAGATGCCATGAGGGTTTGGATCGAAGTAAGCGATCCCGATGCCTGTTCTCAGCTCTTCGGCGTTGTTCAGCTAACCGTCTCGCTGTTTCCAACTCAAACTTCCTCCTAACCGCCTCAGCACGCAGTAAGGCAGCCAAATTGGATCTTCCCGCTGCAAATCTTTGAAGCTCGAGCGCAGAATACGCTTCAGGCTTAGCTCCACCGTCGACAATACTGCCAGTACTTTTGCTCTCCTGGTAGATCTTTTTTGTTATCTCTTGCATCTAGTAGGAGATATAATTTAATAAGCAAATTGAACTTACTGCTAACTACAATTTTTTAAATAGGAATGCCACTATCGATTTTAAATTAGAGTATTTGGCTACCTGTTGACAAAATGCGTTATTTTAAAATCGCCATTTTGTTGTCGCGTCAAAACAATGGTCATTGTTATAGTTTATTTTTATACATTTTGTATCGAATTTTATTCTTAGCCACAAGGAACAACAACAAGCAAACAATAATTCATTGTTCCATATAAATATCAATACTATTCCGTTCAACCACTATAATGGATGGTCTTATTTATTTTATAATAATATATACAAGAATTCCTCGTTTAAACCTATTAGATATTATTACTTGGTATAGTAAAAACACATTACATATTCTTTACAATCTGCCTGACTATGTACTTCTTATTTTTGAAAAGAGTTTGAAGGATGAAGTTCCATCCACATCAATTGGATTCGTGGCGATCCTCAACAGTTCGGTTTGCGCGTTCCTTTTTACTATACACGTGCTGGACATGGAATGAGCTTCCTCCCGAGATATTCCCAGAGGTATTCCCGCTATGACATGAGGTTCTTCAAAAAAGCTGCGAAAAGAGCTCTCCTTCAAATCCGTCGATGAATTGTCGATTCCTCTTTTGTTGCAAATGTCCATGGGCGAAGGTGAACACTTACCATCAAGCGGCCCGTCAATAGTCTAAAACTTCAAGGACTGAAAGTTGGTATAAAAGTTTACTCAATAAAGTCACAAGTACATATCACTGGGTAATAAGGTAATATAGAGTCAAAATATGCATGGAAATACAATTTTCATTTTCATTGATTACGCGAACGAAGTCGACAATAAAAGCTAGTAACAACTTAATATGTTTTATGCCTTGAGTTTTATGTCATGTTCCATCATAACTTGTATATTTTAAAAGTTTATTACATTATTATGAATGTAACCTACTAGTTAAATAGTAAAAGATAAAGTAATGACGGACTTAAGAGCATTCAATATTCATACAATCAAGCGTAAACTAATGACAGACTCGGAATTGTCACTATTTGTAATATTATGAGACTCACAGGACCATGGACGTGCATTTGAAGTCACTAATTTATCAGTTAGCTTACTCATCTATTACATTACTTCTTAACTTGTGTAGATGACGC
>DWNR01003217.1:0-12024 GCA_018250455.1 Polygonus leo | reverse complement strand
GCGGTATCGACACGACGCCGCGCTGCTGCTCGTGAGAACCGCAAACACTGTACACTTGCGTCGTTCCAATAGCCCGATATAGGTATGCTCACTTGACAAGCCTGCGTCACGTCACGCGCTCGAAACAGTCCGTGTGACGTCACGCACCCGCTGTTAGCCGCAGCGCGGTATCGACACGACGCCGCGCTACTGCTCGTGAGAACCGCAAACACTTGTACCTACCTACACTTGGGTCGCTCTAATAGCCCGAGATAGGTACCTATGCTCACTCGACGAGCCCATTTGACGTCACGCGCTCTCCATCAGCCGCAGCACGGTATCAACGCGACGCTGCGCTGCTGCTCGTGAATTCCGCAAATACTGGACGCTTGTGTCCTTCCAATAGCACAACCTGTGTCCACTCGACGAGACGGCGTGACGTCTCGCGCTCGCCGTCAGCCGCAGCGCGGTATCGACACGACGCCGCGCTGCTGCTCGTGAGAACCGCAAACACTGTACACTTGCGTCGTTCCAATAGCCCGAACTATGACCACTCGACGAATCCACGTGACGTCACGCGCTCCCCGTCAGCCGCAGCGCGGTATCAACACGACGGCGCTGCTGCTGTTCGTGAAAACCGCAAACGCTGTCCACTTGTAAACTATAAACTTACACTGTACAGTTATTAGTCGCAGCGCGGTATCGACAGGGCGCCGCGCTGCTGCTTGTGAGAATCGAAAACACTGTACACTTGTGTCCTTCCAATAGCACAAACTATGCCCGCTCGACGAGCCCACGTGACGTCACGCGCTTGCCGTTAGCAAAGCAGCCTGCTTGTGAGAACTTGAGCGACAGCCCTTGCCTTGCTGGCTATTACTTTTGAAAATTTTAAATCGATGAGTCTTTAGGTCATATAAGCATAATAGATAGGTGATTATAAAAACGTAAAACCTGTCCCTAAAATTATTTAACCATTCTCTAAAACTAGGTACTTTTTTTCGACTTTCTCTAAAAATACTTTTTACACTAGTTAGAAGCCATATTATTTTCTAAAGCCATGTTTTTTATATTTAATATTTTTATAAGCATGTAGACATTACGGAGAAGATCAAGATCAAGAGATGGTTCTTAGTCTCGCTTAGGTACCTACCTACCTTATATCAAAATTATTAATTTATTTTTCACTTTTTAATTCAATTGAAGTCGGTTCTATTTTTAGTTAAAAAGTTTTTCTTTTTTTAATTTTTTCTATTTTCTATTATTATAAGGAAATTCTGATGGGTAGCATGTCTGTCCTCTATTTATATTGGAAACAAAACTCAACCTATCAAGCAGGGTGATATGGAGGTATTAAACTATTGTTATAACTATAGGTAGGTATATTTAAATAACTATAGGTAGGTTCCTAACATCAAATCATATTTCTTTCATCAAAACTTTTATAAGTGTAAACAGGTACCTACCTACACCTATCTATGTAGCTATCTATTATATCTATTTTTACAATAAACGTCATGTTTTTGACACCAACTGGGTCCTCAAATGAGTAACAGCTCAATTTTCCTGTTAAACGGCTTTTAAAAAATGAACCACTTCATTAAACCTGCCTAAGTTTCATTTAATTTTCATCTAAGAGTATTGTTATATTTCGTTTAAGGATAATAAACAGGTAAGTTCGAATGCATTCGAATAAAATATTAAAATCAAACCGTGAAAAAACATTATTACAATATCAATAAAATATCTTGTAAACGCCTATCAAAGTTTAATTTGTATCTTTTCAAAGACATTTTGATTTTAAAATTGGAATAAATTTAAAATTAGAATAGTATATTGAACGTATCATTCGAAATTTGCATTTCGGTAGCAAAATGATCGATTTCAATCCATTCGTTCCCGCCTATTCATGCAACAAAGAACCAGCGCGGAATGCTTCGATTTTTCATTTATCAAAAATTATATTTGCATGTTAATGCCTATTACTAACGGATTTACTCGCAGCATACTGGGCACAATGCGTAACAAATTTGATAATCGATACGTCAATCGTATTACCATATGGTAGGTAGCAAGGTATTTCCTAGAACGTGAAAGTGAGTTAAGATTCGCCTCGTAGTATTATGGTTTTAATTTTATCGAATTTTCAACGATATTAGGTATAAAAAGAGATAAGTACCTACCTAATGGGTGCTGCCCATATCTAATTAAGATGCAAAAACTTATTATAATTAAATTCTCAAAGTTATGTACCTTTTGTTTATTATTTATAATTATATTTAATGTATTATATGTAGAACCGTGCCATTCGGCACTCGATACTCTCTGCCTACCCCGTTAGGGATTTGGCGTGAAGATGTGTGTGTGTGTGTGTATTAAAAGTAATTTTATAATAAGTATGTTATGTAACAACTATTTTGTATTTACCTGGTTTATTTACGAAGTTTCTTAGATATTTCGTTGAGAAAATCTTGTTTATTTACAACATATTACTGCTTGTTTCCTTTTTATTAATTATATGTTTAATGTAAACGTTTGTTAGAAGTATAACCATTTTCTTCGTTTTTTGATACTGAATTAAAAACTATCTTTCCACATGATATCATGAATTATGTGAGTTGAATGATGAATTAATTCATTTATTTATTCACTTAAATTACAGGTTTGCACAACATTACAATTAAAAGTATCCAAATCAGACGCGTGAACTTCCTAAGGTGTACCATACATATACCTAATTTAAAACATGCCAATTACAGATTGTATAAATAGTACAAAATAAAAAAAATAATCATTCGATTTTACAATAAATTGTAAAAATATTATCAAGTAATGATTATATATTACTTTCCACTTGAATAAAGTTATCATACTTATACAATACAAGGTTATTCTTATATTCAAAGTGGCTTATCACCTTATCAATAAACGAATTTGTAACGGTCTGTTAAATTCCGTTGTAAGTGTAACAATACGATTTAAATGAAACTAGTACATCAATAAAATCATAATGCAGGTAGCATTTACACATGTTACGAAATTACCATAAGCATAGCATTCACATTATTGGCTTGTCCCCGTCATATGCAAAAATCATTTAGCGACATTTAAATTTTCTTTATACTGGCACATGGACTGAACGTTGCGAATCGATGAATAGATATTTTTTTATTGGCGATAAAAATTGAATGCATCCGCAGTTAATTTGCGTACGGTGCATTGTAGACCACACATTGTGACGTTTTGTTGGAAACACCTCCAGCCTGTAGGGCGCGACCCGCTGCCCTCGTGTCACGAACATTTCACATAACGTAACAATTCAATTATTGAATGTACAATTGTGCCATATTCATAAACATTTTTAAATGGCATTGCATTTTTCGGTAGCGACGTATTTTTTATGACTCATTTAAATGTGAAATGGTTTGAAATCGTTGAATCTTCTTTACTTTTCGTATCGGTTACAGATTTGCATGTCTCTAGCATTGTCCTGTTATTGGATCATATTTTGGATGATAGACATATGTTAATTTTTGATATTGAACTTATTGTATTTTTAACGGTTAGCAATCAAGCAAAGAAGTTATCGAGGTCCCCAAGTAGATATATGAATCGATACTTGAGAATGTTATTTTTTAATCTAGTTTCCGTTGCAAAACGTATTGATGTGAAAATTTTAATATTTCTTTGTTATATTCACTCTTGACCTTAGATATTTTAACGGTTTCTTTTGCTATTGATCTTGAACTTTTATATAGAAGAAATTATTTTGAGATCAATAATTGAATGATTGATTTAAATTTAACGTGTCTACATTGTTACTTATTTCATGTGTTATATTAATATATCCTTTGTGCAGTTTTAAAATGTTATAAATCATCAATTACGGATCGAAATTATCAAAAAGGATTACATCAATTGAAAATCAATGTAATATTTATATTACATTATATGGAGTTTGACTACAGCTTGAATGGGTTGTAATATTTGGAAAAAGACACGTGTAGGTACCTAATACCTACCTACTTGGAAAATATTTTTAACGAATAGGCTTGGATTATAAAGCAATAATTTATATCAATAAAATACATATTTCCAGCGGTAATATTGTACTTGACTATAAGTAACTATTGTTTTGATAGATAAGAATTTTGTTAGAAGGCACTAACAATATGAAAAGGTGCAAGTTTTTATCTCAATAGGCATTTTCTGCGTTTAGGTACAGTTTATATTATATAATAATACGAGCATATATAAATATTTAGTTATAAAGTACGTTTTTAACCGTTTTATAAATTAACATTTACCTAATAATAAGATTGGGAGTAGATAAGTTTTGTTATAAAATAATAATGATGATGAGAGAATGTAAGCATTCTTTAATCGATATTGATAGTCAACAACTATGATATATCTGTTAGTCGATACACACACACATCTTCACGCCAAATCCCAAACGGGGTAGGCAGAGCGTATCGAGTACCAAAAGGCACGGTTCTGGCATACTTGCCTAGCCTCTTCACATTTATAACTCTCCTCATACAAACACGTCGATTTCGGAGACTCCTGACACCTCCTTCGTCCACCTACTTCCAACAGATAATTGATCGTAGGCTGTCTACACGATCAATTAGTTGTTAGTCTATATTTACTTTACTTTTTGAAGGTCTCTCAAATTATAAGTTATTATTAAAATGTACTTGCTAATGGACAAATATATACCTATTATCACAACTAAGTTCTACATTACAAAATAACTAAAAAGTATTCCCAATAAAGGGATCTACTAACTTATAAAATCATTTCCGTTGAACATTTCTAATCGAGGTTGGTTAGGAATACCACGGACGGTAGTAACCGTTTACCTCTATATTGCGTGCTCGTTTTCTACTTATAACATGAAAAATCTAATTAAGATATCCTACCTATGCAATTTAATCTGTTGTTATAACTACTTGCGATACTATATTTCTATCAATTTTACCATTCCAATCGTTTTACTTTAATGTTTATACATAAATATTTAGCATGTGAGAAAATTGTATGTATCTATTGTTGAGTTAACTAGAAAATAATAAGCAGGTACATAAGTACGTACACACTTATACATCTTTATTAATTTGGCTTTTGCGTACCGTTAACAGAATAATTAAAAGATTAATTGATGGACTAATCCTTCTAATTGGATTAGTCCATCATACATAATTTTCATACATTTTTAATAATCTGGTTGTTGAAATAATTTGAGGCCTATTCGTAATAGTGGCTTTTTAAGTAAGCAATGTGTGGTCCGATGGCTGGATAATGGTAAACTATTTACCCTCCACAAATATGTATCAGAGAGATTGGAACATTTTCCCAATTTTTATTAAAAAGTTTGCCCTTGACAAGGGTAACGTGTGGAGTGTACAATAGTGTGGAATGTATAGGGAACAAATAAATATATTTCATTTCACCAAAAATAAAGCGGAAGGTACAACAGTAGAAAGAGAGCATGGCACGCGACGCGCGCAACCAATTTGCATTGTGAGCAGGCTGGTAAACGCTTAAATTCTTATTCCGAACTGTTCTCCTTCTGCATAATAACATCCGTAAGGCAATGGCAGTTGCTTGGCCAATGGGAGTGCGCGGCGCGAAATCGTGGGCGTATTGGGGCCTTGTGATTGGTGGAACGTCGTCGGTTTATCACTCGATTTGTCGGGCGCGCGCTCACCGCAGTCGCGCCGCACGATTGTCGATTGTCGCCATTGTGCAGAGAGAGCGGCGGGTGCGCGACGGCCGCTACGATTCGCAACGCGATTTTGCCGATATCAATTGATCAATACGATTGTTCTTAGTCGATTTGCTGTGTGTTACCGTGTGTGGACAGGAACGTGTCAAAGGAGTCGTGTAAAACCAGCACCGTGGACCTGGAACTACATCAACGGGCCAGCGGCCACTTTATGAGGTGAGTAGTTTGAATACCTACCTAAAAGAATACAAACGTTTATAATTGTAAATGCTTACGAGGTAATAACAACAGCTAGATCGAGTCAGGTGTCATTGACCTTGTAACGAATTGATTTGGTTGGGCTAATGTTTTTTTTAGTTTTAAACAGAATTCCTTGCGAATTATTTGAAGCGAGGAAATAAAAACACAAGTTTCGGTCACGAATTCTTGTTTTGCTGTTAAACCTGTCGAATAGTTGTTTTGATGACTTAATATTGTACTTAACCTTAGTAAAAAGTTCAATACGTGCAGTGATACACTTTGCGTAGCTTTATTGTGGTGATTTGATGATAAATAAGTGTGGAAGTTTGTCACAATAACAACGAAACATGTACCTTTGAGGTATTAATAGCTGTTTATTTATAAAATGGTGTTAAGGTAGGTACGTTTGTGCATGTGATTTCAAAATTTTTTTTTTGAACGCCAAAAGCTAACGAGCGATATGTTTCTAATAAACAAAACTGCAAACAGCTGAATACCGAGGGTCGGTCGAAGAGGATCCCACTACAGGTCAGTCCATCACCATTGCAACCCATTAACCTACTGGGCACAGGTACCGTCTCTAAATGAGAAGGGTCTAAGCATTACCTCGGCACAGTGACCACTATCAAAGTAAGGGTGTTAATGTTTATCCATGACCATTAAGTTGGTAGGTATGTAACAATACTTATAAGAATGTATGAGGTTATTAAAAAATATAAAAGACAATTTTAAAGTGACGACGCATTGCCGCTTAAAGTAAATACCCATTGACGACGGTAACCATTTTTAAAATCCAATATATCTTATCACTAAGTCCAGGATTTAAAAAAATGTGATAGTAACTCCATTCATCCATCTTTTACGCTTTCAGCTCCGCGCCAACTCGATTGTAATTAAAATGTGAAAAAACAATAAATTTAAATAATTATTAAGACTAATAAGAGGTAGGTAGGTACGCAGTTTCATAAAAAATAATCTCTATTTTACAGCTTCTGTATTGGAGGTTGATATGGTATGAAGATCTCATTTATGTAAAAAATAAAAAAAGGTTTATAAAGTATTTAAAACGAGTAATGGCGCGCGACGACCCGCCGCGAAACGGGATAAAAGGCAAATGAATAAAACCAATAGCATTAAAATATACATGTAGGTATACCTAATAAGATTCATAATGGAAATAACAAGTAACAACCTGTTAAAAGTTAACAAGTTACCAAGTACCTACCTACCCTTGTATCAACTTTTTTATGTTCTACTCAGTTACCTACCTATGTAAGGTACCTAGGTACTTACCTACTTAACTACATCTATCTTACCTATACACCTACTTGGTACACAGCAAATACAAAGTCAAGTGTACTTTATCATGGTGTCACAAATGTTTTGAGTAGGTACCTAATTATGATAGGCTCGTACCTACATAACTTATAAGTTTCCAAGACCATAATTGGAATAATAATTAAAATATTATTTAAATATATACAGCAGGTATACACAAAAATGTAAAATTCAAAAATAAATAAAATGGATATTAAATCAAAAATTAAGTTAAAGTTACCAACGGGTTAGTTATTTCTTACCAATCCATACAGCCACAAAGGTGTAGCTCTTAATGAGACCTCTTGAGTTCAGCCGATTGTAAGCGTTGTCACCCTACGAAGGGCTAATTGGAAAAGTTTCTATGGCTTACCCTACGTCATATTAATGGGGTTTGAGCATTAAAGAATTTGAAATTCTTATGCCTGTTTGGATTCTCATAAGATTTGCGGCAACTTACTTAAAGTTGGTTGTTCTTGTATATTGCTTAGATTTAAAGTTTGCTGGGGTTAATACGCCGTTTCTTTCTACAGTTTTGTACCTATAGGATGCAAAAGGATGTCCTATTACTAAGACTGCCCGTTCGTCTTTCCGTTCTAACTTTATCTTTTGAATCATAACAAATAGATAACACTTGAAATTTTCACAAAATGTGTATCACTGAAGATACTATGAGAACAAATCATAAAAGCAATTTCTTGTAAGATACACAAAGTGTAAACAAGCATGAAGAAACAAACAAGCATGCATCCTTTGACTGACGGTGAGCGAAGTCTTTGTGGTAGGTACCTGGGACCAACCAGGACCGTTATTGTTGAAAATAATTCCAGTAGATTGGAATCGGAACTGCCAAAACACACGCCGTTGCGTAATAATGAATCCAACACCTTTTTAAGTTTACAGCGGTTTTAAAGTAGATAAACTATATCAACATTGCCTGCAATGCTCACTGAAATGAAATGTTCACTGAACTGACCCACGCGGTACACATGTTGGCGCTGCGCTGGTCCTGGATTGAAGAACACGAAACTTCGTCTTTCTTGGCAATTCCGATTCCGATCTATTGGAGTCTTTTCAAGAATAAGAGCCCTGGTATCATGGGGACCCTGGCACTCTGGATACGGAACCCTAGGAAATGATACAGCGACACAACTATTTTTGACAGAAATGTATCTGTAGGGAGATATGTATCTACCTACTTAACATGTAAGACATGTCGGGTTATATGTAGGAATTAAAGCAGTAATTTTGTTTATCTCTGCATCTACACCTGTTAATCTCTTAAAATCCTTCGTTCTGCTACCTATTATAACTACAAATTTGATCCGAGAATTTAAACTTAATCAGGTCGTGTTTTCTTATTGCACGGACTTATCCAATAGTAATAGTTTTAGATTCCTTTTCTCGGTTCCGGCAGTACTTACTCGTTCTAACATTTTGCCGATTTACAATGCGAATTTCCACTTAGAAATTTATATTCTTTATTCAGATTATCTGATTAGCCGGAATGCGAATTCGTAAACCTAACTATATCCGAGTCAGACTGGTTGGTACATTGTTATAGCCGTATGATATTCTAGCATTTCCTTATTACCTATTTGGAAAATTATATAGATAGGTACCAACATGCCTACTAAGTCACTATATATTTCAATATATTTATTTTCATTGATACCTATAATAGCAATAAAGACTGCAGTCCACTTGCCGATAAGTATAAATCTACTTTAAACACGATCGAAGGTCTGGATTGCAGGTTATCTGGGGTCGATCAAACTTCAACACTTAGAGAACATATTCACGCCGTATTTGAGTAGCCGATAGCCACAACACCTCGAACCAAAACAGAAGTTTTGTTGCAGGTTGCGGGAGCGGGTTGAGATAGTCGATGAGGATAGTGGCGTTACATAGGTAAAATTAACCTAATAGGTATGCCATTCTGGACGTGGCTATTCTTTCTGGACACTTCCATCAACTTTCGGATCCTATCTTAATGAATTTGACACTAACACACTTGATTCTAACAATACAACTACCAAATAAAAAATCGGAGTTAAGTTCAGAGCGATTAAATAAGGATATTAAGATACGTTAAATTACTTAAATCGTCGGAATCGTGGCAATACTACCTACCATTCGTTCATCACAACTCATTTTGTCTCAACGCTGGGCACGGTTCTCCTTTTACATTAAGAAGTATCTAGATCATAGGTGGCTAATTGGTAGACAACGACCCGTTAGTAAAATGAAATAAAACATGGAACTGTGACTTCAAGAACTTCAAGTTTAAAGACTGGCCTGTTGAACTGCATTACCTTTAGAGATCGGGATGGACTCCATCAATGTTTACCTGGTATTACCTAATATTGAAAGAAAGAAACGGAGAAAATAATCATTACAGTCATTAGGTACTTAAGACACAAATAAAAGAAAGAAAATAATTACCAAAATGTGGGTAGGATGCGCACACGCTGGCCAACCTACGGTCAGCAGATGGCGATGTAATATAATATATTTTTTTAATAAAAAATAGTTTACTAAACTGTAAAGTACAAAGTCTGTAAAAATCAAGTATCTATTTAGAACCACACAATATTTTGTGCTATTCCTGTTTAAGGCATATATCCCTGTGACGGTCAGTTTTTGTAATAGGATTCCGTTGACACTCTTTGGAAAACTAAAACCCAAAAGAGTGCCAGAATAACTTAACAGCCAAAAGGGACCACGTTTCGCATGTGTCGCTACATAACTGCTGATTTGCAGCCGGTTTCAATAATCTGTTTATCCCTTAAGATTATCCCTTGTGTACTAGAAGTTTAAATAGCTACCACTGCTATGTATTTGACTTTTTTTCCAAATTTTATTAACGAAACATCCATATAAATATAAGCAATATTAGAAACGACCAACCAATTTATAACATTGATCTATCATGAGTAAATTGACAGATAATGGTCGCTATTTTAACTTCTAGTAAGAGATAGAAAGACTATTGAACTGGGGGTTAACCATCATTATTGCAACTTCACATCGTACAAACCTCTCAGTCGTACCACACCCTTTTCTGAATGTGTTATTAGAAAGATTATTGCCAGCAATTCAGAATCTCGCCATTAAATCGTAAATGTGACGACTTAATCGAGCCTTTAGTGTTACCGTTATTGCCCGGCTCCGCGAAATAATGTAACTTTCGCGTATTTTAACACTCATTAAAATTGGTTCTTGTTTTGATAGTTTGATTTCTTTTGGCGTTAAAATTATTGGTTTTTGGCAATTGGTGTTTGAGTAGGTATCGCCCGTCATATAAGGAAGTTTATTATTATATCGAAGGAATTAAGATGTCGATCTTAGACTTAAGGAAAACTACATTCAAATTAAGTTAACTTGAATACTTTTAACTTACATTCAATTAAGAATTGGATTTATTGTTTTTGGTCAAATATAACTGGAATAGGTAGTACCGGAATGGGGCGACCGGCTGAATTTTATAATTATGTAGGGTACCTTACTATATTTGAATTTTATAGTTTTATGAATGTCAAAAACTACATTACATAATTTTTTGCAACTTTTAAAAATATAACCCTTCTGAATTATGATACCGATTAAAGTTTCTATGCCATTTGAAGAGAGATTAGAGCATAATTTGAACCTAAGTACATATTTAAAAACACGCTACGCTCGCCCAAAAACGCAGCGTGACCGTCTCGTGCTTTGTGGACGCTACGAAAACGTCGGTAGATCGCTAACGCTAAAAAAAACCGCGTGCGTAGGCAGCTGCGCGCGCATTAACTGTGTTATAGTAGGTGTATAGTTATACTCATAGCTATAGATATATCTTAAGCATCATCATGTTGGTGACGCGAACCCGTAGATTTTTTCCCTGCACAAAGTCCTGCAAGCAGTATTCACTTGAAAATGTTCCAAAACGTATAGTGCCTAGACGGATAATAATCCGTAAAGCAATTCTTGTGTTGGTTGAAGAATGTGCTGTTTCCCATTACATAGGTGGGTATTTGGTTAGCCAGATTGTTTGTAGTATGATATCTATGAACGCATAACATCAGATGGACTGCTCGTTGAAAGTTTCTCTTACCATAAACCCACATCTTATTCCCTTCCAAGACATGTTATAACCTTATAACGGAATAAAGCGAGTGAGGCAATTAGGCGTTTTCATATAGCCTAATGAAGGCACAATCGCACATCTTTATGGAGGGGCTCGTAAAGGACCTTTTATTATTTTTACACTTTTACAATGGCGGGTAGGCTTTGTTGCCGACTGTCGTGCTATTAACCCTTATCGGAAGGATTATTAATTGAAGCTGAATTTATTTGGGTGAAAGTTTGAATTCTGCAGAAATAAGGTATCTATACACATTTGTAATCCGCCCGCAAGGCGCAGCGCGCGCAGAGAGTCCTGGGTTGATTCCCGGCCAGATTGATATTTCAATGATGAATTTAGATTTCTGTTCTAGGTCTGGTTGTGCATACGTCTTATGTGTGTTCATAGCATCCACGACACAGGGAATCCTAGTGTTGGCTTATGAGTGTAAGTATAAGGTGTTATTATTGTTTTCATAGGTACGTTAACCTAAAGGTAGGGAAGACAGGCTACCTGGTGGTACTGTTGGCTACTTTTAGCTACTGTTGTATATTCATAGATATTTAAAACCTTATCCAACTTTACGTAATTCACACATTTCACGTAATGGAAATCGAACAGATAGCTACTAATCGTACGCTGCAATTTATCACTC
>DWNR01003216.1:0-12024 GCA_018250455.1 Polygonus leo | reverse complement strand
AGAAAAGACAAGAGGTTCAAATTTATGTAATTAGATGAAGCATATCACATTATTTACTTCTTGTAAAATGCAACTTTATATTTGACACTGATAAAATGATAGAATTTTAGTTTTGCTAAGGGATCTAATTATGAATTTTCTGTTTTGTAGTATAAAAATGTATTTGTTTGAAATTGTAGTTTTTGATATATTTAAAAGACATGTATAACATTACAAAAAACTGATTTATTATGACATGCATAAATTCTAGTTTCACCATACACTAGCCGTGAAAACAGCATGGTACGTACCCAATGTTGAAAGAATGAATCAGCGATATTGCTCTCACCCTGCTTAAATTTCTCGAATAAATTTTACAAGTACTCACCGAACCAGCATTAGAAACCGATGGACAATTTAAAATTTTAATTAAGCCCGAGTGTTTCGTTAAATTAAAATCCTGCTTAGCAGTAAGGATACAATCAGCTAACTAGAAATGTTTTTATACATACATCTTGGTACTTACAGAACAGCCTAACTCATACAATCTATCCCTCATCTGTTAAGTATTGTGATGAGCAATAAAGACTAGTGTTGGGCATTTTCTGAAAAGCATATTTCACCACAGTTAATGCCACTCCGATGTACATTTCCAGTGACTACAGTAACTTAATGAAAGAATTGCAAGATATGACAGTATGAAAGTAATTCATATATATTAGGATACTAAAAATAAAAAAGTGTATATGGATATATAGGTCATTTAACAAATCAATCTGATTAAGAACTTGTGGAATATCCTAATATATATGGTTAAAGAACTCTCCAATATCCAGTCTCTGAGATACAAGAAGCAATATAAAGACCTTTTACCATCAGCCAATTACCTATCTTGCTTACGCGTACCAAATTGTCGCGAGCATAAGCGAGACAAGCAGTGGCGATCGAGCCATGAATAAAAAGTGAAATCTCAGAAATTAGATTTTATTAAAACCCATACATACCGAATTATTAAGTAAGAAATACTTACAGTGGATGATAAGATTTCATGCGGACAGCATTGCAGTAAAAATGATTTGCAAACCGCGTCATCATAAAATTTTACTCCGTGCTTGTCAGTTTCACCTAAAAATGGTAAAAGGGAAATAATTGACTGATAACAATCACATTAAATTGTAAAACGTGTATTATAAATGTGAAAAAAAATACCATTTCGAGCTGTCCCCATCAGTTGGTCCAACATAGCTCTCATTTGCTCGTGAGCAGACATCGTTAATTATGTGCACCGTATATAATTTTACAAGCAAGATTTGACAGAAGAGAATATTTTAATTACTTCAATGCCTAAAACATATTCGCTTCATTGATTTCAGCCTCAAGCTTTACATAAATAAAATGAATAAGTAATTGAGCTCACACACAACTACAACCAGAAGCCAATTTACATTTGTACAAAAATGGCGAACGGGAGGAGCAGTACACTGTAGTGGTGGGCGATTAAGAAATTTAAAAGTCGATTATTTCGATTGTTCGAAAGTTTCGATTACTCGCTCATTATTAATTAATTCAAAGTTGATGATAATTAGCCCACAATAATTATTATAAATGTTATACTTGTTCAGCCTAGATAAATATTTTAAATTTACTGTGTTATTTTGAATATAAAAATAATTTGTTTTTCAATGTGCCATATATATTTCCATTAATAAACCATAATTTAAAGCATGTGTTTTTCGAAACATCTAAAGGTATACCCGTAAAATAATTTCGATAGGTATATAATAATAAATAAGAAGAAATTCTTCATACGTCTACTAGGCGTACAGCAACAACTCACTATTTTCTTGATTGAACATCGATTATTCTGCGATTTTTATGTTATCTAATACGATTTCGTCGACGTTGACAACATATTATTTCTATAGAAAAAAAAAAAGAATATCAAATAATCGCCCATCACTCGTGCCTGATATAGGTCAAATATTCCACAGACAATTTAGAAATACAGATAACTAAAACCCAAACAAACAAATCAAACCCAAAAAAATCCATCTAATAAAGCTTGTCGCCATATTTACCAACTGATCTACTAAGTACTTATATAGTTATCTGTGGAACTGATCTTCAAATGTTGATTAGGTACCATATTGGTCTATTATGAATTTAAAAAGAATGGGGGTTTGATTAATCATAGACTGACAGACTATTCCCCGCGCCCAATGGTATAATATATCACCCATGGGAATTACTCGGATATAAGGTATCTCTCGACGCTCGTAAAATCCTAACCAAAGTCATCAGCTTTACAGTTAATGGGACAACTTTCTTTCACTTTCTTTCAGAACTGAGACTGTCAAAAGTGTCAAACGTCAAAATGCGCAAAGAGATAGAGCTCAAAACTATCAAAAGTCAAACTGTCATGTCAATGTCATAAGTCATAACATTTAATCATTGTAATTTTCTCAATTTTTTGTATAAAACTGTCCAAATCAATGAAATACAATTAATTCTTAGTAAAGTATAATATAGTATGATATATGTAACCAACTTGAAAAGTTGCAACCTATTTCTACAATCCGGACACGAGTATTGTTATTGTATTTTTTCTATTGACTCAAAATTTGTTTAAAGAAGGGAAGATAAGGATATAAGAATAACAGCTGTAATAATGCCTTCAATCCGAATACTTTTGCCAATATTTCCCAGTGATACCAAAGATATATTTTTCAAAGGTTATGTTATCACTTCTGAACGTGATTTAATTACAGTATTCATAACGCAGTTTTCAGCGACAAATTCAATTTTATCTGAAAGCGACCAAAATAGTACAATCATACGTGGAATGTACAGTGAATGTTCTTCTAAGAAAAAAAATAGAAGATGGTCTGTACGGCACTGTTTAATTTTAAGCAAACAAACCAATATTAAAATAAATAAATTGATACTAAATGGCAGTGAAATAAATACTGCGGAATCTAAAATCATTATGCTGCTGTATGATCATGAGAAAGTTATGAATTCTGAAACATTGAATGCTTCTGATGATTATTTTTTTGAATTACAATCACTGATTCGAAAAGACTTCAAAATGCCAATGGAGTCCACAACATATAATCCAGCTTTAAATAATCCAGAATGGCTGACTTCATCTATGTTCATTCAGCATATCTGTAATTGTTTTAATATGCTAAGTTGGATTTTAGGTTCATTTAGAAGAAAAGAAAAAGTAAGTTATATTATCATTGCAATCAAATTAAATAGAACTATTTCTCAGTCAATCTGTAGGAACATAAATTGCTAGTGAATTAGGCTTTAAGATCAGAATCTCAGTCAGTCAGCTGTTTCACGGGTATCAATTTTTAGCAAAAAAAAAAATAGTTTTATTTGGACCTCACATATAAATACTGCATGTAGTACATCTACATATATAAAAGGCAAAAATGATTAACTGACATATCAACGCACAGCCGAAACTACTGTACCTAGAAACTTGAAATTTGGTACAGGGGTTCCTTTCATGATGTAAGTGAGCACTAAGAAAGGATTTTTCGAAATTCTAAAATTTAACCCTCCCTCTTTTATATGACGCAAATGAAGTTGCGCGGGTCATCTAGTAATAGATACATCTACAATCAAATTTTGAAAGACCTACAAACATCAAACAATCAAATAAAAACCCATTAAAATATCACCATTCTCTCAAGTATCACTATTCTTACAACAAAAGAAGTTTTCCGTCATAGACCACACACACTAATATTATTGTTCTTTTTTCAAAAATCTCACATGTTTACATTTGCTCACAAAATTTTCTTGCGATGAAATACAAATTAGTTGGTTTCTTATATTTGAAACTCCAAAAATGATATGCACACTTAGTAACTATAGTCTGTGTATGTGTCATGAAAAAACTAACCATATTTTCACTTTGCAGATACCAATAAAACAAGGCAATTTAATTTTAGCAATTCTAGTCGACATTATTTTAGGATACCTTATATTGAAGCTGTTCTTGTATGATAAAAAATATTTAGGCAACCTCCTCCTTGGAATGTTAGAGGTAAATTTTGTTTCAATAATGTGTAATATATGGTAAAATAATGTGTATGACACAATAACAGTTTCCAAAATTTTAAAAGACTTAATAAAATTATTTCTTCATAATATGAATTTGTGTACAAAATTGAAACTGCGTAATTATTTCGAATAATGATAGAAAATGTAACAATCCTATGAGTCTATAATAACACTTTGAAATTACAGAAATTAGTTTATCTAATGCACTCTCTACTTAAGTGGTTGATGGGAGCACCAGCTGGCCTGAAACTAAATAATGCCTTCAATAAAATGTTAGGAAAATATTTTTCCTATCATGTTGAACTCTGGTGGATGTTTCTTGGTATGATTGCACTTTTTTAATAATGTTATACTTTAAAATAAAGAAATCATTTAATTTTCATAGGCAGTGGATTTTTTTTTAATCTAAACCTAGCAATAAGGCAGACAAACTATGTGATGGTAAGTAGTTACCGACGCCTATGGACACTTGCAGGCCTAGAGGGACTGCCAAGGCATAGCTGGCTTTGGAGAGCTCTTTTCGCGCCTTTTTTGAAGAACCCCATGTAGCTCACCGGGTATACCCTGGGAGGAAGCTCATTCGGCATCTTGCACACGGGAGGCAAAAAGAAGCATGCAAACCAAACTGTTGCAGGACGGTGGCGAGTCGTACGTTAGTGAAAAGGTGACTTAGATATACATATTACTGACTGCATAACACTGCTGATTATGAGCAGAAGAATTTAGTCTATCACATTTATATTAGCCACGCCTCTGCAGATGATTTCACACATTTATATGCATTATAATTTCCGTTGTAGATGTGACAAGTGAAAAACTCCATGTCATCTTGCATATCTACCAGTACTTGGGCTACTTAGGTCTAACATTCCAGGCTGCAATGATATCTGATATGATATGTGTAGCAACTTTCCATTCATATTGCATATATGTTTATGCTGCAAGGTTTGTTTAAATGTTTCTTAATACACACATTAATTTAAGCCATGTTTTTTCTTAACTACAATATTTTGCTAAAATACACCTACCTGTATATCACTCTACCTTTAAAGATCATATTCGGGAAGAGTCCGATGGTGTGGAAATAAAGCAAATGCCACTAACCTATAGACATATTCAAAAGATGTTGAAGAGCTAACCAGCTTTTACAGAGCTGATAATTAATATTCAATATAGTCTTAAATACTTTAAAATAATATTCACTAACTACATACAATGTCTGCTAAATTATATTATCAATAATTTTTAAATAACCAAACAATAATATTATTTTATTTATTTAACAGTAAATATTTTATTAACCTATGCGTTTAATTACTTTGCAGATTATTTAATATCCAAATGTCGGGTCTTACCGCGTTACTCAGGCTATTCGTGGGAAGGAAGTACAACCCTTTAAGGGGAGGCATAGATTCCTGCGAATACACAAACCAGGAACTGTTTGTAGGAACAGTGGCATTTACAATATTACTACTGTTGCTACCCACAACATTGATGTATTATATAGTATTTACCATGGTATGTAAGCCACATAATAAAAGATTTTATAGCTATCATATCAAATATGTATGTTGTTGAAGGTAAGGGAACGCCCCTGCGTTACAGAAGCTTTACATGATAATATTTTAAATCTATATTTTTTCCAGTTTCGAGTATTGTCTCTCCTGATACAGTATATTTTGGCAAAGTTGATATATTTGGTACATACTTTGCCACTCTATGTTATAGCTTTATGGATATCGCGTTCTTCAAAAGTTGCTGGTAAGTCGTCACTATTTATAATAGCAATAAATAATATGTACTAAATGAAAATTCGGAAATAAAAATATTGTTTATATATTACAGGTAACATACTCGTGGAAGAAATGAGTAGTGAACAGGTCACGCCTTTAATGTTAAGAGTAAAATTGTTTAACAAATCTTTTCGGGATTTGATATATTTTTCTAAACCGCCAATTGAACTCTCAAAACAAGTGGACTTGACTCGTATAATTTCTAACGTTTTTACAGGAAAAGAAATTATATAAAAAATTGGATTTTTTATACATGTTGAATAAAAAATCAAAATCACTGCATTGAATTATTTTATTATCGTTCGATATTGAATAGCGCACAAAAATAAAAATTGTCTGGTCACCACACTTGTGAATGTATAAATGCTTAGTTACTTAAAACTATTTGCAGACTGGGCATCGATTTACTTTAATTACATAATAATATGATTACGTGAAGGCCAAAAACACCCACTCAAACAATTTTCGACATACAATTGTGTTTATTGAGTAAAATAATTCTTTGTGCCTTTTAGGAGTACTCAATTTTGTAGGTCACGGCAAAAAGACACTTTTAACCGACTTTATAAATAATTACAAACTTTTTAAATTAGTTCACGTTAATTGATATAAAAAAAATCTTTATAGACATTCGGGAATATTCTAAAATATCCTAAGTAAAGTTAATTATACTATCAAGATATTTACACTATGCCACATTGTTGGTGTATTATGAAATCTTTTTCTATTTAAAGCTTGATTTGTAAATATTAAAATTAAACACAATGGATGTGTACATCATTTATTTCGTTTTAATTTTTGTTGTTATCAATGTTGTACTAAAAATGTGGCATATTGTATTATCAAACACGAACGAATGGACGTTACAAAAATATTACACTACACAACTCGAATTTCTCCTTAAATTACAGTTCATTAGCAAATATATCTTACATAGGGAATATTTTAAGGCAAGACAAACATGGTACCTACATAAATTAAATTTTAGTATCGCATTCTGACACAAACAATTTACACGCCAATCGAATACCAGGCCAAAAGTTTAATACATCCATTATGCATATTTATTATTAAATTATCACTCATTAAGCCTAGTGCGCAATATGTGGTAAAAATATTTTAATTTCATTATGATCACAATATTCAAATAGTGCAATACTTTTTTATATTGAGCAACAACACAACACGAAAATGTTAGATAATTAACACACTGACACTGAAAATAAACAATGAATGAGTTTTGATAAATAAACTGAATTAGTTACAATGCTTACACATGCAACATTTATCTTTTGACTAGAAATGTTCTAGCTTTTTATACACACACCGCAATATAACATAAACCAATAAACATGCATCAACTAAAAGTATGTTATTAGATAATTTAATTTTATAATCATAGTGGCTAATACACGCTAACATTTCGCTCTTTAAAGATATGCTAAGATTTTTCTTCCAACTATAACAATTATGTTATTTTATCACATTCATAATTTTAATAAGTAGATGATAAATGTTTTATGACTTGAATCATGAAACTTTGTATGACGTTTAAAGATGATATTAATTTAATACACTTTTTATTTTATTAATATAAATTGGTGCTGAGTTTAGTCTCAAATAACCTCATGGTAAAGATGTCGAGTATTGTAGTTTATAGGACATATTGCCGACAACGAACATGCAGTTAAGGTCTATGAAAACTAAATAAGTTGGAATATGACAAACATATTATAATATTATTAATGTTATAGATCGATAAATGATACTACCATAAAAAATTAAAATTTTACTCTAAAAGTTCTATTTTTATTTTAAAGGCAAATTAAGAAAAATCCTATCTAATCATAAAATATTATTATTCCAAATTCGTAAAATTTAGTAGTGTTAACAATGTCATACATATCTTTGCTTATTTACATAAAATGGCTTTTCCAAAATATGTCCAACGAGTAATAACCATTAAGTCCTTGTATTAAATGACTCGGGGATATTATTTACATCGAAAATTGTTTGCTCATTTAAATTTGCAATCAAAATTTTTAACAAAATGCTTCAACATTTAAGGCAATAATAATAAGTGCTTTACTCATCGTGGTGTTGCCTCTCTTGAACGCCGTGTCAGAAATTTTTAATCATAAATTGAGATGTTACATGAATGACAGATCCTAAAAGTGCTCGAAGCAAGGCATTATGACCACATCTCATTGTACGATTCCGGTGGGTAGGCCAAAATATGATTGTTCATAATATGAATTACCTTAACTATTATTTTCTTACCATCACAGATATTAGTAAATTAGGAAAGTGTGATTTCAATCACAGTATATACTTCATATGGGTTCGGGGTCAATAAGAGTATGTTGACATGAAGCAATACTTGACAATCCATTCTATATAGTATTACATACTATAAGCTGACGCTGTGATTGCGACCCACAGTAACACGGATAGTTAAGCGAGTCCTAATTCTTGAGTACACACCTGTAGTCCTTATTCACGTCTGTGGTTGGATTGGGTGAATGTTCTTTAGGTCTAACTGTACCACGACACGATGCTAACTTTGATTCCAAAGCCTATAATGAAGAAAATTAAAATATGAATGATGTTAATATTAGTAAGTGATAGAAAATATATAGTGCGGTTACAGCCATCACCAGGCTATAATCTATCAAATATAATACATGAAGCGTGTAACAAGCTGCATACATAAATCTATGTACATTATGTTCAATGATAATGATTCTTTGTACTCATAATATGTACTCTATATAATGTGCACATTTATAACATATTACATTCAATGCAGTCTATTATATGTTAAGTAAAACTTATATTAATATTTACAAGTAATACATCTAAATTACACTAGCTAGGCACCTTTTTGTAAGTATATAAGTTAACAAAAATGTTACGAATTAATTTTCCAATATCATAACAATTAGGTTTGGAATTTCTTTAACAATAAGAGAATACAATTAATTAAATATTTAATAAAATTATAAATTTCGTAGATAGATTAGAATTTCAGTTATCATCAAAATTGCTGTTTTAGAATTTGCTTTGTTTTTCCTTCGTTTTGTCCTTTCCTAATAGAGGCAAAATTTAGAAAATTCTCCAATCCTTCACGAGAACGCACTGCAAACGACCTTCGCAATTTTCCATTTTCGCTGTTCAAAGATCTTTCGAAAGGTTGTTCTGAACATCTGTCTTTAGGAGAACTAGACTTTTGTGATATATTACAAGAATACTCTGATGCAGAGTGTTGCCGGATAAACTCCTTTGGCTTCCGATATTCTACTGAATTATCTGCCAATTCTTTCACCTCCCTTTCTGTGTCCTTAGGCATATGGTCCACGGGTACATTATGCTGTGCGGGTGTGACGGGCACGTCACACGAACATTTGATTCTACCACACTCACGGCAAAGAAATCTTTCAAGCTGGAAGCAATAAATTTCATGCACACTACACACAACGCCCATGCAAGACAATCTTCTACAGTACTACATTATTAATTTTATACACACATACCTACTACTTTATTATACTTTTTCAAAAAATACATTTTACCATATAACTTTGTTGTCTAAATATAATATATAGTAACTACCATAAAAGTATCGACAGGTCAAGCTAAGGAATGGGTTTAAATTATTAATACTCCATCAAATCACAAATTCACTACTATGCTGTGAATATTTCATAGTTTAATATGTTGAAATACGACAAATGTTGGTTTTCTGTTAATGATTACAATATTCTCTGCAGTGAAAAGAAATAAAACAAAATAATTCTAACAGTTGCATAGTTTATAATAATAAATACATACATAAATACTTACATAAAATAAAACGACAAATAAATAAATAAATAAATATAAAGGGTTTCCTAGTATCAATGCAATTTAAAGTATACGAATGCTTTGAGGAATAAATCTATTTTAGGTATTTTAAAGCGTAAGTGTATCAATGGTTTTTAAAAGCAAAAAGTAATCTAAAATTCCTTATAAAAAAGGTTAGTAACCTTTGGACTAGTCAAAGTAAGGCACAGGTCTTTAGAAGATAAGAATAGGTAATACTTATTTATTATGTTTTCTTTAATATATTTCATGAATTTTATACTGAGTACTTTATTACAAAAGTATAGATACGCCACAAGAGGGAACTATACTTTGGAAAATCAGAATTCATTCATTTATGGTAAACATTATCGTTATATAATTGTATCACAATTTTCCAATTTTCGTCCATTACATTCAGGCCAATTCCTTTGGTACAGATAAACAGACTATAATTCAGTTTCCTAGACGTCCGATATCTTCTAAAACATATAGCTAAAGCCACCAAAATGTAACCATGCATCCAGTATGCACACTCCATTTGATACTTAAGGTACCTAAACATTATCACAATAAAGATAAAATTTCAATTCTGCATATTTAATTAAAAAATATATAAATATACATGCAATACATAAAAGTAGGGTTTAAATATATAATGTGTGAGGATTTATATACAACCAACCATTTCAAACTAATAATACATATACTAATAATAATAATATTTCATATACATAAACTACAATAGAGAGGTAATGATTATTATTTTCATTGTGAGGTATTTTTGTTCATGTGGGAGTTATAAATATGAATATTTGCGTTAATGAGATATAACTATGAAAGTTACCAATCCATATAAAAATATTTATTTCTAAACTAGGCAAATATATATAAACAATAAAAGCTAATTATAAATCTTTGTATCTATCTAATAAGTATAATATGCAATATTTGAGGTGAAAATACTAATGTCAGAAGTATTTTAAGAAATTAAATCAACCTCTACAACTAATGATTTGGACATTCAAGATGATTATTTCATAATAGGGACATAATATAGTCGAATATATTCTAAGAAATTTAAAATCTTATGAAATTAAAACACTACACTAACAGTTGACACTGTATTTATGCAATGCAGGATAAGTAAAAAGACAAAAAAACTAGATTTACCTGAGTCTTTGCAGCCTCCTTGACAACAACCTTAAGAAATTTCAAAGCACTTTATTTTTTTGCAATAATCAATTTTAAAAAGGTACTGCAAATTTAGAAAATATAAAAAGGATGGTATTAATCAATGGTAACAAACATATTATGTTTCTTGTTTTCTGTTGGCACCTTTAATTTATAATTTTATAGACTGCTAAAGAGAAATTTCAAACCATTTCATTTGGACTTAAGAATGGTTTATTAAAAGTGTCAACTTTTGGTGTAGTGCCCCTTTCCAACATTAGTGCTTTTACCTTACTTAAAAATTGATACCATGGTGAAATGTAATATGCAGCAAATTGTATCTATGATATCCCTAGCAGTGAAATAAGGCCAGCGGTGCATGAGTAGTAAGTATGATATTGGTACAACAATTTTGTCATGAATACTAGTACACTAAACTTTACACTTAGTACCTCGAGAATTTCGAAAAAAATAACTACCATTTACAACATTTACTACGGAACATTAAAATTCAAGGCATTCTAGCCAATTACAACCCAATACAATAACTACTACTGCCAATGTAAGAGCTAATGTTACTCTAAATTTTAATTTAGCTACGTGAAATTGACTTACCCCTACTTTCCGAAGGAGATCACCGACTATATTTATAGCTGATACTCGGGAAGATGGTGTCATTGCATTCCCATTTATTTCTCCTAGTAATAAACAAAATAATTAAAATATTTTGAAGAGTCACTTGTTGTAATTATTTATTGAATTAAAGCTTAGTAGTTTATTGTTGTGTCGAAATCCACACAATGGTAAATGGTCACTGCCTGTGACTAGTAATCATCGCCAAGCACAATTGTGTATATAATCATACCTGAGGTTGACGATAAATGCATAGTCAAAGAAATAGGATGTTGGCCTTGTGTGTATACCATGAAAATACACCTCTCCAAACCAAAACACACACACAATCCTCGGTGAAGCAAACTCTTGTAGAGGGTGGTGGTGGTACGGTGGGTCAAGAAAGTGGTGTACCAGTTTAGATTTAGTTTCCTAGTCATTAAATATTACATCAAAGTTCAAAATTGAAAATCAAGAACAAAACAAATGTCACGTATCGTTCTTAATAATGAGATAAAGATGGCGATAAAAGTTGTCAGATCTATCTGCA
>DWNR01003215.1:0-12026 GCA_018250455.1 Polygonus leo | reverse complement strand
AACCTCTTCTTTTTGAAGTCGGTTAAAAAATGAATAAAGGAAACACTCAAAGAAACTATGTCATATATTTGATTGAATAACGTTTTTTGATTCAAGACTGTAATTCATAAAATAATGTTCAGCTGTTACATCTCGCACATAAGTTTGTGCGCTATTTATTAGAAAATAAAACTGTTTAATATTAAATCTCAAATAGGCATCATTTTTGTATCATGAGATTTTGTACAAGCTCTTCGAAGTATGCAAGGAAAAAATGCTCACTTTCATTGTGCAATTGTTAAACTTAAATTTTTAGTTACTTATGATGTATAATTACGCGAAATTGAAAAAAAAATCGGATAAGTTTCCTTCCATTCTAATAGTATTATAATATTTACTTACTTGTATATTTTATGGTAGGTATACACATACCTGCAGTTACTATGTATGCCTCTATCTACGTACACGTGGTTATGTACTATTAACGTAATAATTACTACAATACATTGTATCAACTGACCTTTGCCATGATATAACAATTAACTGTCATTTAACCTTCAGACGAATTTCAACTTCGCGTTCTATTTCCTGCACTAGTTCACAACCCTACCCATTTCCGTCGCCGGACGTATCATCCGCACCTCGACCAATGCGTACGTACGATATTGTCACGTGAGCAATCCTAGAACAGTGACCTACCAAAGTAACTGACTTGTTTATGAATAGGTAGTATCTTAGGTAGGAACCAGCTTCGGCGCGCGACTTCGCATGCAATAACACACATTTTTTCAATTTGTATGAAATGTCCCATAACCTTCTCTACTCTGACAATGTTTTAATTACCATATTACATTGTATCTACTGACCTTTGACATGTCATTACAATTAACTGTTATTTAACCTTCAGACGAATTTCAACTCAACTTCGCGTTCAATTTCCTGCACTAGTTCATAACCCTATCCATTTCTGTGGCCGGACGTATCATCCGCACCTCGACCAATGCGTACGTACGATATCGTCACGTGAGCAATCCTAGAACTGTGACCCACCAAACTGACTTTATTTAGCTATAGTAACTAGAATATACAGTACTATAATATCTTTTTTTACAATTTAGGTGTGTACATGTGGTGATTTACTACTACTAACGTAATAATTATCACAATACATTGTATCTACTTACCTTTGACGTGACATAACGATTAACTGATATTTAACCTTCAGACGAATTTCAACTTCGCGTTCAATGTCCTGCACAACAACCTTAACAACCCTACCCATTTCTGTCGCGGGACGTATCATCCGCACCTCGACCAATGCGTACGTACGATATTGTCACGTGAGCAATCCTAGAACTGTGACCCACCAAACTAACTGACTTGTTTATGAATAGGTAGTATGGTAGCTTCTGCACGCGGCTTCGCATGCGATGTTACACATTTTTCAATTTGGATGTCCCATGTCCTTTTCTACCCTGACTATCTGTATAATATGACAGTTAGGTAAGGTTGGTTAGGTTAGAAGTTAGGATGCATATATATTTAATTTTAAAAGCAAAGGACCATGGAATCTGCTTGATATTAATCTTTCACTGCCACCTACAATCATCCATATAACTCAACGTACTGCCTTTGAGAGTTTGCATGTAATATTACTTCTTCGTAGCAATTCTGCGTTACCTCAGGTTTTAATCTAGAATAAAGCTTCCCACAGCTATGAACGCGAGTTGCTCTTGAAACAACTATAAACTTTATAATAATCACGACTCTTAGTGAAGTAGGTAAGTTATATTGTGTGCATGGAATTTAAAAATTAGCAACTCATGCATTTTGCACTTTGATGGCGCGGTGGACTAGTGCCTAATCCTTCTCTATGTGAAGGAGACTTGTCACCATCAACATGGTCGACTGGCAGAAATTGTAAAACTTAGGTTAACAATAAAGTGTAAATACATTGATAAATAAATCATTCTCAATGTTCACGCTATGCTATTGAGTATATAAAAATAATCGTCATTTAAAATTTAAATATATAACCAGACACATTCAAATAGATTTCAATAATATCAAACGGTATTTTCCTAGAAAAGTAGAAATAGCTTAACTAACTGGTAATACAAACGTTTTTAGTAATGTACACAGCGATAGTAGAATACCCACTTAAGAATGTAAACGACGGTATAACGAGACGACGTCGGAATATATTTCACAGCATAACGTCATCTACAACGGTTATCGATGATTTAAAAATCGTGTTAACTGATTTAACTTACCATCACATACATTCAATAAACATTCCTATTTGTATCTGCTTACATAAATGGGTAACAGAAAAGTGTAGAAGCAAATACAAAATAAGTTAGCAAGGTTAATGTTATATTTTTTGGGGTAAAAATAATAATGACCAGTAGCAATAATATTTACAAATACATACCTCGGTATTCATTACGGATAAATGTGTGGCGATTCGAATTAAGATGACAGCACTTCTTTTTTTAATAAGCAATAAATATATAAATTATTTTTCGTTTTAATTTCATATAAAAATATTGCTTAAAAATTGACTAACCATAGTGCGTGCACTATTTTTCCAAAATCAGTAGCGTTCCTATTTTCCTATCGAATAATGTTCTTTAAGAATAATGTCGGTTATATGTATGGACGTCATATTTTATGGGCATACATAATGATTTAAACAAAAAAATAACGGATGTACGTATTTATTCACTACTTTTATTTATTAAACACTTTTGTGGCAGAATTTGCCATTTTACTAGCGGACCCGGAACACGTTGTTATGTTAGTAACCTTAAATTTCCAAAAAAAATGAAGTCTAAATTTAAATTTAAACTATCCTTTCTCTCAAGTTAAATCAAGTTACACATACGTATCAAATGTATTTCATCGATTCAGTAGTTTCGGAGTTTATCCCGAACGTACATCGTGACACGCGATTTATATATATAAATAATATGAAGATATTTATAAAGATTTACATTCAATATAAGTAGGAGGAGGTTTAGGAGAATTAAATAATCTGATACAGTTACATAACGTAGGGCGCGGTCGAAATTCGGATTGGTGACCGCTTCCGTGATAAAATGCGCGCTTCCGTGCTTCGGATGGCATTAGTCCCGATTCTTATCATTGGATACCAGTCATTTAACTTTATCGGACTCTGTGGGAGTTCAAAACCTTGGTATGGTTTGGATGATCCAACGGACAAATCTTTTTTTTTCAGTTTTAGAACCCATGGCGTGTCAACAAGACTAGATAACTAGAGCCGTGCTACCGGTCTGTCAGTATGTTATGGGGATATGTCCACTTGAACCGAAATAAGTATCATTGCCGAGCTCGAAGTACAGGTTTTTGAATACGTTTGTGTAGAGCCTTATGTCCACATTTTGCATGTGAAAGGTTAAAAATGACAGGCCAGCCTGTGATGTTCTTCTCCAACATTTCATCATATAGCGCATTAGATTATCCGCTAGACCTCTCCCAGTTATTAAAAAAATCTGACATTTATTCAGAGAGAAATCCAATTAAAAAAAGACGCATAAATATACTCAGAAGTAAGGAGTGCAAACATTTTAATAAACAACGGTGCATTCGTTTAATATTAACTTATATTTACAAACAGTTGGGAATGCTGATGAATGGTGGTGAATGGTTATGTTCGAAACTAGGAGGTATCCCGAAAAACTTGCCTCGTGATCTAAGCCGTTTTGTATAATTAAAAATAATTAAAAAATATAAGCATTATAAAATAGTATAGTGACCCATATACGTCACAAAGTATCTTGTGTGGTCCCCGGTATGGTCTATCCTGTAAAAAGAACAAAATTAATATTCATTTTAAACTAGATTGCAATTATGTTCGAGTTTACACCGCCCGAATAAAACGTAGTGACTATTCTTGAAATCTCACTCACATTTCGCTGAAATAACAAAATATCGCGTAGTATGTAGGTATAACTATATCTAGGAAAGCAAGAAATCGAGGTCAGTCCACACACAAATAATTCATCAACACGCTACTCCATCAATTGACATAATTTTAAACATGATTAGGGTCGATGAAATTAGTACTCAATTGGACCTAGTTTTCGAACTGGCAATCTAAAATTAGAACTGTGTATAATCTTCTTTTTTAATATTTAACAGTTAAATTAACTAATTAGTGTTTGTATGAGGAGAGTTATGAAAGTGGAAGAAGCTAGGCAAGTATGTCAAAACCGTGCCATTTGGCACTCGATGCTCTCTGCCTACCCCGTTAGGGAATTGGCGTGAAGATGTGTGTGAGTATGTGTGTATCTATTGGAACGAAACGCGCTTATAAATAACTGCAATATTTTGTATTGCTTTTTTTTAGTATACAATAACTGTAACGTATTGTAAAACAAACTTTACAATGCAAACTTATGCTTTACTCTATAGCTATATTTAAATTTCCAACTTTACTTTATACACATAATCCTGTCTTAAGAGAAAACCTACAAGGAAAAAAATCAAGCATTATTTAATAAGAAGACTATACATCAGGTCATGCAATATCATTGATTCGAGCAACAAAAACCACAAAATCGTTACAAAATATGATTATCGGTATCAATTACGTGTTCAATCAGTAATCCGCTACGATTATACCGTATAATAAGGTATAGCTCGAATAGTAAAAACTGATTTACAACATAATTAGGCAGGAATGACTTCATTACAATAATTTAGTAACACTTTCTGTTAGTCTGCGTATTTTTTGCGTATAACGTTTCAACGATGTCCGTTTTTACCTGGTTTATGACGCCATTAAGTTTTACAAACGTGTTAATCCGACTATACTATGTTTCACTTGCACGCACGCAATCGTAAATCTCATCATTAGTTTTTCTTAATGGCCATTTTTGTGCTGTTGTGTTTTTAGGGTTCTCTCTGTCTGTTTGTCTGTCAGGGCTGAGTGGTTTGAGCGCTCATAAATTTTTATCATTTGCGGTTCCATTACTATAATTTTTTTCATTTATTATTATATTTTTTATATTTTTTCATAATTTCATATTTTACATTTTATTTGTATTTTTTAAGTTATTGCTTATTTTTACTTATTAATTCCTATCAAGTCATACCTTCCTACGTACCTTCTGTCTAGAAATAAAAGGGTTTTATTTTTTATTTTATTAACTATAAAATAGTTCTACTACGATAATTATAAAAAAAGTTGCTATACTAAAATATTAATATATTTTCATATTTTTTTTAGTATTTATTGTTATAGAGGTCATATATATTACGGCTCAAGCTATACGACCCTGTGACAGACAGACGGAGAGTAGTAAACTCCACAGTACACAGTAACAGTAACAGACACAGTAACAGGCTACCTATACTTCTTAGACATGGAAACCTAACAAAGAATAACTTAAAGAATTGTTTACTCTACGAATGGCCACTTATCATAGGATTCGATATCGATCGACTTCTATAGTATTGTAACGTGTTAATAGCTTGGAATGAGAAAACATATTGTAGTGTTAACTATTAATAGGAGATTGGAGATATCCCTACCCCACAAAAAGGTGAAATTCTTACAGAGTGTGCAAATCCCCTAAAGAGTAGTTAGGCGCGTAACGGCCGCTTTGTAAGAAACAGCACGCTACAATTACGATGATTACCGTATTGACGGCAAACGTGGATCTATGAATCTGATAGACTGCTATATTGTTATTGTAATATGCATAAGATTTTTGTCACTGATGCTCTAACATCTAACATGGGTCAAGGTATGAGACAGACTCATAAATTGGAATAGGTACGTATTTTTTTAAGTTTCTTGTTTAATGTGACAAGTTTAACTTTTAACTGCACTAAATATTGAAGGTTCTCTTCAAGAAACGAGTACGTACAAGAAAAATAATTCCGGTTACTTTGATGAAAATAAGATCATTTTTTTATGAAACATCTTTGTTTTCGTTTATCGGTAGGAAACGAGCGAACAGTCCACCTGTTGGTAAGTGATCACTGACGCCCATGGATATTGGTGTTCATCCTTGGCATCCTGGTGGTTGTTGGTGGCGAGTACACTACACCAAAACCGAAACAAGAGTATTGTGAAATTACGGAGGAATATCAAAGTGGTGGTGATAGCTTCCTGGTCGAAATACAGATGGCAGACGGGCTACCTGACGGTAAGTGTTCACCCTCGCCCATGGATATGTGCAACACCAGAGGAGTCGCCAATGCATCGCCAGCTTTGAGGGAGAGCTCTTTTAGCACTTTTTGGAAGACCCCCATGTAATAGCCCTCTGAAAATACATAATTGTTTGGACCAAATAACTTAGAATAGAATTTTGTTTGTACTTTTGAAATATTCTGAGCCATCGAAATCTTCATTTATAAAATGTCGTGTTTTGTTTTTTGCACGATTTTTCTGATTAAGAAGGTCTTTATCGATTTTAATGTAATTTCGCACATATTACGAGTAACTTGCTTTAACTTTTATATTCGACAGGTGGTGATGTGGTCGAGATTTTTTACAGCAGGACATCTGCTCGGGGCCGTTAACATAAATATATATTGTAGGTGTAGCCAAAAATGTTTTAAATTTAACCCATGTAAGGCATCTGTCCGGTTACTCCTCTATGACTGCCAGATACAGATAGGTAACATATCCACTGATAGTTAAATGTGTAGTTCCTTTCTGATTTCTGATATTTGGGTTTAATTAAACATGTGCTTAGACGACAAAGATTATATCAGTTGTTTTTTAATTCAAATAAAACTCATTCTCGATTCTATAGAATCTACAGAAAAGCGCAAAAGACCTAGCCTTTTGATTTAGTGATAAAATATTGCAAAAGTGATATTTATTTGTGGTTTACTTTAACTGTAACTCGGAAAATCAGAACGCCCTCTTCTACAATTATGTTAGTTTAGAAGTTTATTTTAATAAATATGTATTTTTATAGTAATCTTATTATTATATTAATCCAAAATAGGTTACATTGTAATTTTAGTTAATATGGCACTTTGTCAGACAAATATAAAAAAGCCATCAATCAATTTAGAATAGGCGCTTTTTTCACCACAACCTACTACAATCAAAACTGTCAATTCTCACAAAATAGCTCAATTATGGTTATGCTCCCACTAATTGCTATCCTTAGCACTGTCAAAGCCTAAAAGCACCGTGAAGTCAATTACGAGCCACTAGACATAATAGCCAAATTGGCTGTGCCCTTGGTCTATCGTTATCGAATGAGATCTCAACGGCCACGAAATTAGGCGAAACGAACGCTAATTCCGTAGGACAAGCGTGTCCACTGACACTACAATAAAAACTTGGCTTAATAAAATCTACAGGTAGGGTGGTAACATCTTTCCGGTTGATGAACACGATTGTTCAAAATCCAATTCTATTTCTGCGTGCTAGAGTTCAGTTTTGGTTGTGACAGGTGGTGAGTTAAGTCCTAAGGTCGGACATATAATTGATATCTTGGTGTATCTGGGCGCAGGACGTTACATGAGACGCAAGGTGCAAGCAAGGTGTGCGTCGACCGTTGCGCGCACCGGCCGCAACTGATTACTGGAACGAGCGTAATGACCTGGCTTTTGTTGACATTTGGGAACGGAGAAAGTATTGAGGAACTAGGGTGATACTAGAGTGTAGGTAACGTCAAGGACTGTCACAAACTAGGATAAGTCTCATATATGATTTGTAGAGCACACTAAATAGTTAAAGGGGAAATTGTTGACTTCGTATTTTTTATAGTATTAAGCTAGTAAACGAGACTGCAGTCCACCTGATGGTGTATGATCTCTGCCGTCCATGGACGCTTGTTGTCGTTCCCAAAGACTGATGATTGAATCGTACTTGATGTTAACCACAGATGCGTTGCTACCCCTGAGGACTAAGATGTTCGCCTCGTGTAATAGTATAGCCGTCAACCACGCCTCTCCAAACCGAAACACAGTAATTGCTTCACGGATGATTATGAGGGTAGCGGTGGTACTTCCCTGGTCAAACTAAACCTGGCAAAAAATATTTTTATGTTTTTTATACATTTTGTGTGCGTTTTGCTAAGAAGGGAGAAAGGAGTGCCTAAGGCCTTAACAGTAAACATAATTACTACGATACTAGAGAACTACAGGTGATAGGTATATGCCAAGTGGTGGAAGTTCCACACAGCTTGCCAGGCGGTAATCGATACTTCTATTGAACCTAAGGTAAATTGACGTAATAATTGGGGTCATCCTGAGGTACGTTGAAACTACTGAGGACGGAGCATCTGTACACTTACCTATATAGATACACTTTCTAACACCTGGAGATTAGTTCTATTCTATAGAGGTTAAAAAGAGCATGCAGTCTATCTGTTTCTCTGCCTTTTTAGGACAAATATGAAATCAAACACAAATAGTTCGGAAGTCCTACCAGTGGTGATCACAAATACATTGTTATATTTCAATACTGAGTTGTTTTCCTCGTATTTGAGTATGAATACTCAAAATTTCCTTAGTGCGACCGAATCCTAAATTTCTAAGAAAGTGATTTCAATAAATTAAACCCGTTTTAAATTACGCAATTAAAACCCGATTAAAAGAAATTATGCGTATGCTCATAGAAACACAGATTACCGCTATCACATCGACAGGTAAAGTACGGAAGTATTTATTTACAATACATTTAAAATCTTTCGTGTCGTTATAGCTGAGGATATATAAGTGTGAAAATCTATTTATTTCGTTCGAAATTTTGTTATGAATTAGTTTTGTTATTTTTATGTCTTAGGGAAATTACCAATTTAATGCAGTAAACTTCGTATTGGACCTATATGGTATAGTACCAGCCAAAGCTTTCGTAAAAGTGTGTTAATATGCGGTTTGAAATCTTCATTGTACTAATTAAGTTTGTGAATTTAATGTATGTATGGTTTAACATATTAAACAGTATAAAAGTAACTGAATTTGGTAGATTTTTTAAATATATTTTCAACAAACTTTCTAGCGAAGTAAAAACTTTTAATTTATGAATTTACATTTCCTTTGAAAATACAATGAATTGAAGAAAAATAATACAATTTTAATAGGGCCCAAGATGATTTAAAATATTATATAAACGGTTCCCGTCATTACACTGTCATCGGCACAGAATCTGTAATTAAACATTCTCAGTCTCAACCCTTCGCTACCGTACGTACAAATTCTTATCAAATTGAGCGTATCATTACCCGCAAATAATGACTTGTTTACGCATGCGTACGCATTTCAGGTATTGCGTCGGTTGTATATCGTTGCTGCAATTATCCAACATATTCGCAGTTAGTTTTTTGGAGAAATTGCAGTGACAGTGACGTGAATTGGTTGTCCTTATTCGGTGTTTATTGTTGTTGTCTGTCAAGGACGGGTTGCAAGTACTTTTCTTAACAATTACATACTAAATAAGCTTTTCCTATGGAAGACTCAAGATTGTCTTAAGAACAAGCGATACATACATAATATCGTTTTCAGAGTAGTATAATGTTTTTAAATGATCGCTTTTTACTTATGTTTCCCGAAATAAAACATTTTCTCCTTTCTTTTAATTTAGTTTAATGATACTTTTTGTTCAATTGACATAGTATAATCATTAAAATTCGAATAGTGCAATCAATACCAATAATGACATCCTTTCTAGATGCAATAAAATGAATTTTATATCGCAGTTTTTAATCACGATTAAGTTGATAAAAGTTAAAAGTCAAATAGCCGAGAACCATAACGAAAATTGTAAACTAAATTAATAATCCGTTTACACTTGTAATTTTGAAACGGTCTCCCCAATTTACCGAGTCGTTTGACAAAGTGGCAAAGGTGCGCACGCGCCGGTCACAAAAAATACGACGTTTTAGGGTTCACCGTCATGTGTTATCATTTACTGGTTGTCATTAAATATATTAAGTTACCCGCTTCCTATAGCTAGGGTTAAAGATTGTAATTGATAATTTCTTTATTAAAATATTTAAATAAAATTACAATTACAATATATTCTGGATTTATTGTCATAGTGTGTAAATTTTCTGTACAATTATTTCAAGTTATTAATAAATACTATAAAAATATGCATATGTGAACGTAGTTAATTGTATTTAAAGTTCAATTATTATTTTCAATTAAATTAAGGATTAACGATTTTACGCAAGATGTTTTTGATTCAGTGTATTTTAAGAAAAGAAATATGCACAAAGATTCACTACCTAATCATGAATAAATATGTAAATATATAATATCAATATAATCTAAATTATAAACAACTCCTATAATCCAAATTCCAAAATGCTAGATACTGTCGCTTCCAAAGATATGTTGAGAGAAAAGGCGGTAAGAAACTATTAGATGTCGAACATATGTATAATATAGAGCAAAATGTATGTTATTAATTACTAAATTATTTTATAGCCTAAAATAATGTGGAGCTGGTGTTCCACAGCAAGTAAACTCATCAATTACTTATTCATTTATATTGTACCTTCTCCGTAAATGCCACCATAAAAAGACATTCTTCAACATGTTTACACGTTTAAACGCTTAACAATCATAAGCTACCATTCCGTCCATCCTTTCACAAATCGAAGGGAATGGTAATGGAGCAGGACGTCACATGCCGCGCATTCCTTCGGGACAGGCAGGTTATTAGACCAACGGAGGCGTCGACAACAAAAACACCCTAACTCCGAAGACCTAACATTCTTGCCCCAACCGTTAATAAATGTCACGAGCAGGCCATTGACATTTGTCGGAAGGGTGACCCTGCATCTGCGGAGGTGCTCCACGCTTGGCTGGTGGCTATCTTATAACCCTTATAACCCTTTTATGGGAAGCAATCGCTGAAAAACGAGGTAATTGACTGTGCGGTTAACTCAAATTTATGAGTGGCTATCGACTGTATTGACATATTGATTGCTCCTTAATTAAACGGTTAGTTTTCTTTGCACATAAAGGGAGGAGGATTTTAAAACAGTAAAACTGAGCTGTCTAAACTTGATGCACGGGATTTCTAGATTCACAGATATTTTAATTACCAAAAGATAACATGAAAGAAGTGACTATACAGACCTTGGCAAAATCAGGTCAATTGTATCAATGTCAAACATATCCAGGTGGTATATAAAAACATAATCCAGGTGGCTTAATTTGTATAATGAGCCGTCGATGTCTCACTCTTGGGTAGAAGTATTTTTTTTGAATAGGAAAAAAAAAGAATAGAAAATTAAATACCAATTCATATTGGTAGACTACTTTAAGATATTATTATTTTAAAACATTGAGCACTCTTAGTGGATTTTCTCACATAGACCTCATGTTCAAGGTCAAATGAGTATTGTTAGACGTAGGTTTTTACTGTTAGTTTGCTTTTTAAAATGTTCTTAAATTACTTGAAAACTTTTCCGTGAGGTTCAGATCTAAAGCCGACATTTATATATATTGTAAAGCATAAACTCTTAATGCTGTCGGATCTGCTATCTTATGAGCGATAACATACACTGTTTACGCTCATAAGTAGCGGTACTCAAGTCATTATCCATAATTTCATCAATCCTCTATACTTTCATTTGCAAAAAACGCAAGTTCCACATAACTACGCACCGTGGTGGCGTAAAAATCCGTCATTTATCGGGCCTTAGGCTATCTAATCTGAGACAGGGTGCAATTATAGTCTGCGCTGGCGATGCGGCGTGCGGGTGCGGCATGCGCCTGCGGCGAGCGTTTGCGTTACGCGGATAACGTGGCTGCGGCTTATGTTTATACACCTATTGATTTGTTGATGTTATACGGGAAATAGAATAAAAATATAGGTAGTAAGTATTCTTACAATTTGACTTGAAAGGTGGCACTCCCAAATTCTTATGCTTCCGTTAACGAGATGCCATACGAGATGCCAAAACATAAATCCACCAGGTGGTAGAACTCATGTAGTTTGACCGGGGAGGTACCACCGCTATCCTCATAATCCTCCGTGAAGCAATTTATTGTGTTTCGGTATGGAGAGGCGTGGTTGCCGGCTATACTTAAACGCG